>APFE031229292.1:289545-342237 GCA_000404065.3 Pinus taeda | reverse complement strand
AGTCCTGGTTTTGGGATCCAGTGGGAAATATCTGTGTATATGTGTTTTATGTATTATGCTCTCGCATTTTTATTTTTCTTGTGATTTAGAATTCGTATGCAGGTAATTTCTGTACAGAGTTAAAACCTACATTCCTATGGCTCCAACCATATAATCAGACCTCTCTTAAAGGAATTATCTGTCAAAAACTATCACCAAAATTCTATGCACCTTATTAGGTATTTCAACATATAGGAGCAGTCACTTACAAATTGGCCTTGCCAACTACTTCAAAACTCCATCTGATCTTCCATGTATCATGCCTCAAGAATGTTTTGGGGGACAATTGTAGGGTTCAATCAAGACTGCCAGAATTATGAGCAAGGCACACTTGGGCTCTGACTAGAATAGGTCCTCAATACTCGCAAAAGACATATTCGTAGCTGCATGATTAAGGAAGTCCTCATCAAGTGGAAAGACACCTCTCCAGAAGATGCAACATGGGACCAACCACTATTCTTCAAACAATTTCCATAGTTTTAGCCTTTAGGACAAGGTAACTTTTGATGGGGGAGGGCATGTTAGGGTTCAACCCTAACACCTTTATTATGTGATAAGTGAAGGAGGCTAATCAAAGTCACGGTTAGTTATATGATTCAATAAAGCTCATAAGCGGTTATCCACATTAATAATAATTGTATGTGGTTGACCCACATTATATAAAAGGGACCACAATTAGTTATAAATGGTCCATAGTTAATAAATAAAGTGGTTAACCTGTGTTATTCAAGACAGACTAGAAGTTAGGGTTTTGGATTTTGTTAAGCTATAAATATTCTTATATAGTAAGGTAATAATCATTGAATCTTATTGTAATTTAGCTCTGCTCTATTGGAGGTTTCCCGCTCAAAGAGGTAAGTGAACATTGAATTTTTCTTCTAAATAATAAAATATCTTTGCAACTTGTCTCATTTAATGTGTTATTTTTTTGCTTCGGTCCATATTGTTTCATATGTATTCTGGTTTTCTCATATATCAGTGCATAACAGTCTGAATGAATTCATTGTTTTGTTCCTACATTCTCTTTCCACATGACCAAACTTGTTACAAGTATAACATCTTAAATTACCAGAAAGGGAGAAAAATAATCACAATATTTTTGTTTCACATTCCTCCTATTGCAATCAATATATTTGTGACTAAACATGTTCCAAGCAAAAAAATATCCCTCAAAGAAGATTGAGTACCTTGGAGATGATGATCTTCCTGTGAATATTATTTTGAAATTGGTTGCAAAGTGTCCAAATTTATGACAGATAAAACATTCAATGTCATTGTTCAAAAGAAGGAATCGATTGTTGTTTCTATTATTGGGAGCAAATGATTTCATTTGAAAAAATTATTTCTTTGGTTTCTGGTTTGGTTGACTTCTTGATTCTTTACTAGGATTTTCATATTTTTCTTTGTTATACTTCAAGTTCCTTACACAATCTTGTGAACTAAATTATCCTTTAATAGTTTCATGAAATCCAAGACTAGATTTAATAGAGGGAGACCTTTCACTACTAAGAAGATTGTCCTATATATTTGGGCTATCTAGAAATCCCAATTTCTTATCATTTTCTACTAACTTAGCTTCTAGAATACTTACCTCAACTTTCTCTCTCCTTTGGTCTTTTCCAGTTGGGTTTTCAATTCGATGTTCTCTCCCTTAAGCACATTTTCCCGTTCTTCAATTACTTGAAGTATCTCCTTATATTGCTTATTTGAATTTTCAATATTAGATTTGAGATAGATAATGCTTGCTTCTAGTCCTTTACAATAATTATTTATTTCTCTAAGATCTTTGATTACCACATCTTCTTCAGTTATTTTTTTCTCCTACACATTTCTAGGTTTATTTCTTAATGACACCACTTGATCCTCCAAACTTTGATATTGATCTTCCCTTTCCTTATAGTACTTTCTCATTCCTTCTTCAATTTTATTTCCTTATTTCAACTAGGTTTTTAATGTGACAATATCTTCTTTTTAGGAACACTCCTTTTCATCAAATTGTTGCAATAAATTTCATTGATCTCTATTTTCATTTGTGAGCCTTTTAATATCTACATCTAGGGCCATTATTTTTGAATCAATTTTCTTTGTCGAATGACTATTTTCACTTATAGCCATGAGTGAAATTTCAGTTGACTCATTATCATCATCACTAAATGAGAAAGGGAATGTGCAATTATTATACAATGGTCTTACATCTACAATTAAAACAAAAATCAATACCTAATGATTCCTGGCCATTATATTCACTATCTTCTTCATTCTTGATCAACAAAAAGAGGGGCATTCCTGTAGCTAAATATTTGCTAGCATATATAACTATTACTACATCTTATATATCACATTGAATGCCAAAATTTCATTCAACTAAATTCCTCCTTTGAGTTCCTTCTTCTTTTGCTTCTTTATCATTGTTCCTGTTCCACTCTCAAGTGGTTAAGCTTCTACAGGAGCGACCTGCTCTGATACCAATTGTTAGGGAAAGTACTGAGAGGGGGGAATGAATTAGTATTTTTAATTCACTTTAACTTACAATTGCACATTCATTATTATGTATTATATTATTATGTATGTAAACCATGTGTGTATGTGACTCTAGGGAATGCAAATGACCTATATTAAGACAACTATTTTTTCATATGTTCCTTCAGATGTTTATCTTTTACTAGTGCACCATTATTTCATTATACATTTATTAAGCAATAATTATGAGCAGTAAATAGTAAATGGATCATCAACACATAAGAAACATATCAACACATGTGAACAACGGGGTTTCAGGTGGAAACCCAATGTAGGAGAAAACCATCAATTTTGTTGTCACTATCTTTTTCTTTTATTATAAAGAAAAACTTCATTACATATTGTACTAGTGAAAAGTATTACCAGCATGCAAGAACCCACCCACATGAGGTTAAAACCTCCACTCATTCTCCATCACCCACTAGAAGGGAGCTACAACCCCCTCATCTCACTTGCCAACTCCTACTGGAAGGGAAAACCTACCCTCTAAACAAATTTACCAACTACCACTAGAAGGAAGATTTGAATCCTTCACTGAAGGCTCCAACCCTCAGCACCCTTCAAGGAACACATTTCAGAATGTTTTAAACTTGATCCACCTATAATAAACAAACACCAAAACTTGTAGGCAACCTTTCATCAAATTTTCACGCTAGACCCACACCAACAATAAGCTCAAACCAATATGCCAAACTAAAATATTGTATCTCAAAATATGAACCACAGAAGCACTATAAACCAAATAAATCATCAAAACATAAAGATATTAAATAAAAAATCCAACAGATCACTAAAGTGAATCTCAACCAATGTAACCAAATCAAATTAATCCAATATATAATAACACTGTATCACATAAATCAATCAACCAATCACTTATTAACTAGATATTCATCAACCAATGCAACAAAATCAAATTAATGCAATATATAGTAACATTATTTCACATAAATCAATCAACCAATCACTTATTAACTAGATATTCATCACTGAAACAATGTGCATGAATTTCAAACCCTGGACAAATGAACTTCAAAATATATATGTGACTGTTCCAATGAAAACTTGCGTATATATGCACCTACTATGCATAACATCTGTGTACATGTCTCCAATCACTAAAAACTAAAACATTGTAAAACTGAATCACTGTACTAAGTCACAACAAAAACTAATCACAGATATATCAATACTGACTCACTAAATACCCAACCATAATGCAACATCATCAATGATTAATATGCCAAGCCACAACCTAATAAATCCAATCAACAATACCAGATACAAGCCATGACTATCAAGACATCATTGATAGACAATGGTAGATAGGACATACATCATCAACGGTCATCACCATCAAGCAAAAAATCAAACCCTAATACATACATGCAACCTCCATAGAATAGATTTGCATGTGTACATGATTGCCATGCATAACAATCATGCATATATATCAACATACTATGTAAATTATTATAGAAATTACACGTGCTAGTATTAAACCATATATGTGTATGGACGTAGCCTTATTGAAGAAAAGTGGTGTATAGTTCTTAAGCTACTAAATCAAATATTCATTGCAAATCACAACATGCTTTTTGCAGACTTTACTATCAAATCACAGACCACTTTGAATGCATTCAAACAGGTCTTAGATATTCAAACATGTCCTATATATTCAAACATAAACAAATTAGTTAAGCATAACATTTGTACTCAATGCACTTTTAGATCTCTCATATCGTATTCATCTTCTTGCTCTCTGGTGCACACATGTTTCATATTAGATCACACATGAATAAACCTTTCACTTGCATGCATAACTCCTTGATCTCCATCTCCTTGTATAGATTTTTCCTTTGCTATTACCTCAAGTAAATCTTTTGGTAATGTTGATGGAATTCATTGATGGGATCAAAATATACATTATGCCATAATTACTATGAGAAATTACCATGGTAATGGCCCCTGGTATCTAGTTTTCCATGGTTCGGATTATGTATGCAACTTTTTTTCACAGAACCTATGTGTGTACGTGACTCTTATTCATAGGTGTCGCATATACTTTTCAAAATTCACATTTATAATACATATATAATTGATCTATTATTTCTCTTCCATATGTTTTTTAGTACCTATACCATAATACATGTTATATGCATTAGGTCCACAACCATCATATTGTAACAGTTGACATCAAGGATATATTTGACAAGAAGTTTCCCATCAAAGTCAATGCATTAGCCATAATGTGAACACAAATACGTGAACGAACAATAAAAAATACTAAAGGAAAAAACTTGAAGAGGAAGAGAGATGAGGAAGCATCCCAACAATCTCTCTAAGGTACTAAAAATTAATCTTCGACTATTTAGAAATACTTTTGGTATATTAAATGTTTTCTAGACCTTTGGGTAGACTTCGACTAAGATTTTATGCATGTGATAAGTGATCTTGTTGAAGTGAATATAAAATGATTGATGGGTTGTGAATCAAGATGTTTTGCAATTCTTCATGTATTGTTGGATACATGTTTTTGTTTCCTTGACTTTGAGCATGGGCATCCTTTATGTTGTTAGACATGAGTTGTTTTTGTTTTACGTGGTTTTTAATTTTCCTTTCCTCATTTTCTTGGTCTTGGTTTGGTTTGTTGGGTGTGGGGAAGGGAATGAAAAGATCTCATGGAGAAGGGCTAAATAAAACCCAACGTGAAGTTCATGACCTTAATTAAATGATGTTCATGTTATAAATTGCATTAGAGGTAAGATAAGGATAGCAAATCATCCAAGGAAGCTTAGTAGGGTCCATGGGAAAAAATGGATAATGAAGTGACAACTGTGAAAATGGCATAAGAAGGAATTTAACTGATTTAATTTTTAAATTTTTATTACTGTGTGAATGGTATACTACTTGCGATGTTTTGAGTAACATGGTGAAATTATTTAATCGATTTCATGTCACATGAAATATCCATCAGGTGAGCGTTCAAGAATGATCTCTTATTGTTAACAACCATTGGTAGTATGCATATGATACACATGAGCTTATGATTTTTTCCATGTAAATGAATATTTCAAAATAATGAAGGCTCAAAATTGACTCTAAAAATAACAATATATTAATATCATGGAACATGTGCGTGTATGACACATGCTAGTGAAAATGTATATGCACAAGGTTGGGAGCATGGATGAAGACATTATTGAATTGGATACATAATGAAAATGGATTTATAAAACATCATAATTTATAAAGTTGTAATTAATGTGTGAGGCTAATATTATTTTAGGAATTGTTGACAATTGCAACAACATATATGCTACAAGCTAGTTCGACTCCTTCAAAAGGCTTCAGCAAAAAGTGTTGGTAATCATAACCAAATAAGTGAGGTAAGTAGTAAGCCAAGGTGAAAAAGAAATGGAATTGAATTGGTTAAGAATTCCTTTTAGTTGGATTTGATTTTTTTGTTTCAAAATTAATGCATGTGTTGCATGGATTCCTATGAAGGCGTATGATTAAGGTAGAAAGTGTTCAGTGTGAAATATTGTAATAACTTTTGAGATGTGTGTTCAACAAAATAGAGAGCTAATTAATCATGAATTTAAATATATGAAACTCTAATTTTTGGCTCTTTGGGATTTTGGAATAATTTTCTTGTTGCATTATGAAATTCTTAAAATAAATGTGATGCACGCACATGATTCCATGATAGTTTTATATCAATTAAATTGAAATCAAATGGAATGATAAAATTGTCGCTTCAAGATGTTGTGAATCTTGGAATGAAAGGAATGTACCTATGAATATTAACAATTATTTGGATAATTGAAAAAAATCATATTTTAGGTAGAGTGCTATAATGGGGTGTAAGATAGAAGCCACCATTATAGAATACCACCACCTACAAGGGAGTTAAAAACATGACTAAAAGTCTAATGCCTATGAGAATAGGCTTCTGAATGAAGAAAATTTAGGTAGTTAAAATTTATAATTTGAAGTTTTTGAGTATATCTCATGGCAATCAAATTTTGTGACATAGGTGAAATGATGGAGAATACAACTTAGGAAGAAGATTGTTGTGGGGACATGGAAATCATGTGCCACTTTATCAGTAGAAATTAATAGAAATTTGTTACTATTGATGAATTCAAACTGAAAACAAGAGATCAAAAATTTCCTCTACTATTTTGCGGAATGGAAATCACAACTTAGAAACACATGCAATAACATGAAACCATAAGAACACAATGATTTTACAGGGGGACCCAACTAGGAAACAACCCCTTTGCTACTTTTCATTGATTAGATGAGAATGAGAAATTATTACAATGTCTTGCTTTGATATTAAAGAACAACCTACACTGTAAACCTATTCTCCTGCTAACTATGCTTCTCTAGCCAAAACTTAGAAAATTCAATGCACCAGCTTCCTCTTATTTCCTTGTATAATCCTTGAGAAAATTAGCTCCTAAAACATAGAAATTACCGCCTATTTTCTTGCACAATCCCCTATGAATCATTCACCTACTTAGTGAAAAATCATTGTACACTAAATAGTATACAATTACAAATACAAATGTGCATTTTCAATCCCAACTAGGAAATTCAAATTACATGCATGAATGGATCTATTTTTAGCTTATTAATTAGTTAACGGAGAGATCATGTTAACAACAATTCTAATACTCAACTAACCTTCAACTAACTCAACTAATGACTTGAGCTTAGTTAACTAGTTCAAATAACAATAACTCAACTAGATTGCTAAATATTATAAATCACTACATGCACAACTCTACTTCTAGCCTATAACTTCAATTTACTGAGTAAACTAGTAGACAAGGCCATGCCACACAAGCTAACTGCAATACAAGTCATCCTGCTCAAGTGGAAAATCAAATTACTCAATTTGACTAAGTCACAAGTTAAAATTGATCCTATTTCTTCCTACAATTTCAATACTCCCTATTAGCAAGAAAAGGTCTTTGCACAACTCTAATCCTGCACCTATAGGAATGTACTATAACAGCGTTCCCTCTCGCTATTGCTATTTCTACTACAACAACTACAACTGAGAAGCATCCAAAATATTGAATGAACTGTGTCTTTGAGCTTCAACTGTCTCTTGAGTCTCTGACTACTACTCGCCTTGAACTATCTCTCAAGATATGGTTGTAAATCAGCTGAAATTGATCCTTCTACTACTAAATATTGTGGACCCATGTAGCAAGGGTAATGATCCATGAGAAGAGTAGATTGCAACTCCTGCTGCTCTTCTATGTACCATTTGCCAAACCTTTGCAACTCTAGGACTATTGCTCTACATCATCCCACCTCATTCGTAGAGGTATAGTTGCATACAAAGTGAACTCTAATCTACTCATACTACTACTGCTACTACTTTATTGCTACTTTTTCACTGTTGTTGCAACTAATGCAATAATGAGTTTGATATCCCTAGATCCTGAAGTACTAGCTTCCCTAGCACTTCTCCCTCTGAAACTAGACTCCCTCTGAGACTCAATATCCCTGTGGGAAATCTCTCTACTCCTTCCTAGAAACTTGCACCATCATCATGCACTGGAGAAATTCCTGCACCACAAATATGTTATTCAAAATTTCTCTGAGAGAAGACAAGGAATTTGGTTTCTATGTAGCTTTCAAGTCTTTGATACTATGTAGAAATTAATAGAAATTTTCTACTACGAATGCATTCAAACTAAAAACAAGAGAGTACAAATTTGTTGTACTATTCTACAGAATGGAAATCACAATTTAGAAACACAAGCAATGATATGCAACCATAAAAATCACAAGAACAAAATTATTTTACAACGTAACCCAACTGGGAAAAAAACCCTCTACTACTTTTCATTAATAATATGAAAATGATAAACTATTATAATGTCTTGTTGCAATCCTAAATCATAATGTACATGATAAACTTGTTCTCCTACAAACTGTCCTACTGTATCCAAAACTTAGCCAATTTAAGGCCCCAACTTCCTCCTCTTTCCTTGCTCAATCCTTGATGAAATTATCTTCTAAAAGATAGGATTTTTCTCCTATTTTCTTGCACAATTCCCAAGGAATTATTCACCTACATAGTGAAAAATCATTGTACACTCAACAATATACAATTATAAATACAAATATTCATTTTCCATCCACTTAACTAGGAAATTCAAATTCCATGCATGACTAGGTCTATTTTTAGTTGATTGAGTAGTTAACTCAGAGTTGAGTGTGTTAACAACAGTTTGCCTACTCAACCATCCTTCAACTAACTCAACTAATGACTTGTTCTTATTTAACTAAGTTTAACTGACAATAAATCAACTATTTTTATAAATCTTAGCAATTACTACATCTACAACTCTTCTTCTATTCTATGACTCGAATTTACTAATGAAACTAGTATATAAGCTCATGTCACACAAGTTAACTACAATCCAAGTCATTATTTTGATGTGGAAAATCAAATTACTCAATTTAACTGAGTCACAAGTCAAAATTAAGCCTTTTTCTGGCTAAGATTTCAACACTGACTGTTGTCATAGTAAGTCATAAATGGTACATTAACTAGAAGACTCCATGCACATTGTACTGGAGCATACCAAACTATCCCTTGGCCATGAGACTCCTTTCACATTACACTAGAGCATGACGGACTAGTGCTTGACTATAATACTCTCATGATTCCCTCATGTAGCAAAATCCTCCGGTAGGTAGATTACCTGGAATGGGGGTTACCTCGGCTAAAAAATGTGAGTAGCTGATGGAGTCCCGTGTAGGAAATCCCTCATGAGGGGAATTTTGAGGTAAAAAATCAGCCTAAAAACAAAAAATGTACTGAGAAAATTAATTTTAAAAGAACCAATAGGATTCAAAATGATGATGTCATCCCTAGGGGAAAATATTTTAGAGGGAAAAGAAGAAAACTACTTTTTTTAATTGTATTCTCAATTCATATTCTTAAAGGTTTACTCAAGTTTCAAGTGTAGACACTCGTTCGATGCAAAATTAAATTCCACATCCAACAAGCACCCAGTCTATATAGTTTTGAGAGGACCCATATTGAAAAAATAATGAAAATACATTAAAAAATCATGTTGAAAATGTTTTTTAATATATCTTCATTTTTTCGATGTCAGTCTTATCAAAAATATGAAAAGTACATTCTCATTAGATGTGAAATTTAATTCGACATCCAATGGGTGTCTACACTTCACATTCGAGTGAATCAATAAGGAGATAAGACAAAAAGACAATTAAAAAGTAGTTTCATTTCTCTTTATTTAAAAGTTCATAACTCCTATTTTGTGTAGTTTTATCTTCCGGAGTCATCACATTCATGTTTGTTGGAATTGACGTTTCGAACCAACCTCTGTGCTTCATCTTCAAGAATATATCCAAGAGTGAATTAGTCAAAACTCAATAGGGTTGATAAATAAGGTTAGGGTTGGTCTTTGGATGAATATAGCTAACAGGTTAATTCAGAATGTTTATTTTATTTGGTGTTAATTATATATTTATTTTATTTTAATTATTTGGTTTTATTATTTTTTTTATTATTTTTATTTAGTTCCTAATTAAATATCTAGTTTTTCTTTCTTCTTTAAGATTAAAATTAGGATTAGAAATTTATTAATTCATAATTAATACTAATTAGTGATTTTAAACTAATTAATAATTATGTGTATTATTACTTAATTTTTATTAATTATATGATTATTTTGATTTTAAGTTATGTTTGAATTGATTAATAATTAATACCTGGTAATTTTATTACTTCAACTATTATTATTTTAACTATTATTTTATTATATCCCTTAAGAGAACCATTTTAGACATCAAAATTCCCCTAATGTGGATAGGTAGAGTAACTAGAATGGGGGTTTCCTTGGCTAGGAAGGGTGAGTAGTTGATGGTACCACATGTAGGAAAATGTTTGGGCAGGCAGACTACCCAAAATGGGGGTTACCTAGTCCTGGAAAGGTGAGTATATTATGGGAGAATATGGCACATGCTTAGTGATATGTGAGCACAAGGGAGATTATTCGGTGAATATAATGCTTCTTTTTCAAAGATGGAGCTTTTTAAATAAATACAATCATAGAGATGTGAGCACGAGGAAGGATTATTCAGTATCAAAAGCATGTTGGAATTATTTCTATTGAAATTTTCGTTTAATTTCATTTTAATTTCTTATGATTAATCTCATAAGAATTCTATGCTTATGATATAGGTGAGTTGTTTAACTATCCATCATAGATATATGATTACGATCACAATAAATATCATATCAGTATCAACATTAATGTTAGAGTGGCATAGTAGAAGTGTATTAGAGTTGAAGACTCTAGGGACTAGGCCATTGTGGTGATGGGGGAACCCTTTGCGAAGCATCGATTTCCATGAGATATGTTGTCACAAATGTGTTGTGTTTTCAGAGCAAGCTAGAGGGATTCCTTCAGTGTGAGATTCCACCAAAAACCTTCCTATGTGAGGAAACCTTGCATAGGAATGGATCACTCAAGGGGCTAGGGAGGTAGAGAAGGAGGTGCTTGAGCTTGGAAGGTGTGTGACTGCAATGAATCATGTGCATAGTCCTTGGGATTAGAAATGAATTGGGTGTGTCCTAGGAAGAAATGAACTAAATTTGTTCCTTGTGAAAGTATTGAGAATAATGAATGACATGATTAGATATGAAAATTTAGGAAATACAAAAATGTTGCTAATGTAAAGACTTGCAGCTGTAAAGCACAATTATTGTTTCCATTCTTCGTTATGGAACACCAAGTATAGTGTTCCTTTAAGTGGGTGGGGCTTGTAAGTTCCCCTTATTCTACTCCTACTTATTGTAATGGTAATTGTGATTATCGCACAAGCATGGAGAGAGCAACGACTAGATGAACCTATGATTAAAAAACTATTAATTATTATTTAAAATTAATTAAAACTAAATGAAGGTTGGACAACCTTATAGGTCCTTGGTGTAAGGGAAAATTTCTTTCTCACTAGTTTCTCCTAAAGTTTCTTTAATGCCTAAAACCACTTTCTTTCCCACCTTGTTTTAAGATGCATGATCCATACTCTACTAAACTAAATGGATTGTTTTCTTGTATCTGAGTGAAGCCATTTTCTGATATGTTTAATATCATGTAATTGGATCGTAACTAGAGTTAGAAGTATCTTGTTGAGAATTAGTTTATGAGATTTCAATGACGTTATTTATGAGATTGGAGTGGGGTGGTTGAATGTAAGGTGGTGAATTTTTCTTTTTTCCTCTCATAGATTGAAGAGACAACTATTGAAGAAGATACATTTAGGAGAAGCCAAGACAGGGCTCTCTTTGAGGTCCAAAGGGAAGGTCTCAAAGAAACATGCAGAGAAGAATAAGGTGGTTCTCTCTCTCTATCTCTCAAGAAAGAAAGAACAAGGATGTAGAAGAAGAATATATACACTCTCATAGTGGATAACATGGGAGCTCTCACATAATATCTCTTTCATGCTAGTTCAATCGAGATTTTATATTCGTTTGGGTAACCACATTTTTTGGGGGGAAATAAGTTGCATTGAAGGTACATTTTGAGAACTATGAAGCTATAGAGCTTAATGTGGTAGTGTTGGAGTTCACCTCGAGCCTGTATTTTGTGATCCAAGTTCATAATCCTTGTGGCTTTGTTTAAAACCATTGGTCCCTTGTCTAAGCCTGTGAGGCTTGTGTGATGTCAGAGAATGAAAGGACCACTAATTGCTTGTTATTTATTTCATGAAACATATGAATGGTAGACTCCATATCCTCAGTACTTGACCAATCAATTAGTGTGAATTTATCCCTTATAAAAGAATCCCCACAGAATTTGGTTCTACCTCAAGGGTGGTGAATTGCAAGGAAGATTGCACTCTAGCTTGCCTAAGTTTGGGTGGAGAGTAGAATTCCCTCAATTAATTTCCATCTATTCAAACACATTCATATAAGTATAGTGGTTTAAGCAGATTTTATGAGTTATGATAGTTCTTATTATATTATTTGTGCATGTAGGGTTTTATATACCTCATGAACGAATACTTCAAAATCAATGTATTCTCATGGTTGAAAGTTACCTTATACGTCCATGGTTATATGGAATGTTTTTTATTCTTAAATTTTGTTGTCAACTCAATATTAGAAAGTTATTCTTAGATGTTATGATTTCAATGAATGACTACCTAGGACTCAATGTTATGATCAAGCTTTATAAACTAACTTAAATGTTGTGAGTTAATGAATTCTTGCATTATGCAGTCCGCTATCACGAACATAATTACTGACTACCTAGAAAGCTATAAAATGAATGAATATAGAGATAGTGCTAATGAATAAATAACGTGAGAACCATGTGATAAATTGTTGCGTTAAAAAGGACTAAAGTAATGTTGAAGTGATATTTGAGGCTCTCTACCTTTATATTACTCGAAAGTAATGAAAATAAATGAAGGAATTAGATGGTATAATAGATTTATGAGGTATGTGGTGATACTATAACTTTCCTCTCGTAACTATCCAACCTTTTATGTTTATGTTTTCTTAAAGCAGTCAATAGAGAGTTTGGAGCTTCAAGCTTTGGGGCCAAAACCAATAGAATTTGGGAGTATGTGATGCCCTTGGGTTAAACTTAGTCATAAAGTTAACTTGATGGCTTGAGATTTAGGCCCTTATGCCAGATTTTACTTTAAAAACCTAATATAATTGGTCATAGATGTGGTAGTCACTTACGCATTGTATGAACCAACTTGGTTCTCATTTACATACCTATATTCTATCGAGGCTAGTAGGAAGTAGAAGAACATATTACTTAAGGGTATGTTAGTGGGATTGACCCCCTTTGTAATGTGATTAAAGAGTGAAGCTTCAAGCCTGAGGGCCATGGGTTTGAATCCATAGATAGTATGGCATGGGGAAGGTTTCCTTTCCTATTCCATAGAGCCATTATTCTACTGCTTTACATATTGGCCATCAATATTGACATTGATTTAACCTAACCTATTTACATGGAATCAACGCCAATACACATGGTTGAACACTAAAAAATGAAGTGAAGGATAAGAGAGTGGGAACATGGTGGAACCTTGAGTGTAGAAACCATTTCCACCACTCACTGCCGAGAGCTTTAGTGTTGTCAAGTTATGTTATTGAGTTCAGCGGTGGTGTTGATCTACGTGAGCATGGTTTTATCAGAAAAACAATTCCACTACCCATTGGCTCATCGGTAGTAGGTTTTAGCACCATATATAACTTTGGGATATGGAAAACTCACAAGGGCATAATCATGAGAATAGAACCCTACCATAGCTAGCCACTACTGGGCTTTGAATATTTATTAACAATGAGAGGAGAGTCATGATTGTCCAATGTGACATGGATTTACAAAAGCCACCGAAATTAGAATATGGGCCAAAAACTGTTTAATGGGGAAATCCCTACAAAACACAAGGAGGAGGACATTAATGGCCCTGCGCCTAAGAAAATGTGCCAGTGGCCGCATGGATGCCATGCAAATACCCAAGATGATGAAAACCAAAACAATTATGACATAACAATACGATAATAACATGGATTTGTATCAATTTCATGTAGCAATTCAATAAGAGCCACACAAGGATGCCACATGGGAGCCCAATGTTTTTATGACCTTATTTGATTAGTTAAACTTTAGGAAGACTTAAATTTAAATCTAGGAGTCATATTGAGAGAAAAATTATATTTTGAAAGAATTCTAATGAGTTTAATGTGATGGTGGCATTTGTTTAAATATTTGAAGAATTCGTAAAATGGGGATTTTTTTTCACCCATCTTCATAATAGAGAATGGAGGCCTGGTCAACTTAATAAGTAAGACCTCCCGCGGCCCAATATAGTACAATGTGATGCAAGGGAGTTTTACTCTACCCAACCTATGGGGGTTTTGTCCAAAGAAAATGTGGAACAAAAGAAATAGAAGGGAGGCTCCAATGAGTATAAATGAAATTATGAATGGATATGGAATTTGATTTTCCTATAGTCAACTTTCTATAGAGGTTACAATACGGAAACAATGGTTCACGGTTACAAATTGACCTCAAACAAAACTACCACAAAGGGGGTTCAAAAGAGAAAATTAAGGGGAGATTAATTCTAGTGAATAGAGGGATCTTATTAACCTTAACATCTATTGTAGAAGAAACTAATTATATCTATAAAAGGTGGTGATAGGTGTTTATCAAGCCCACTATAGTAAAGTACCAATTTAGCCCTCCATAACTCAACTTGGTGGGGAAGTACTAGAATCCCACAAGGGAGCTTATTTATTCCTCTTAGGTTTTGGAAGATGAAAATCTCAAGGCTTACTGACTTAATATAGATAGAAGGCAGCCCAAATCTCTACAACTAAGAAATAATTTAAAAAAAAGTTCGAAATTTTTACCGATGTAGAAAATTGACCTAGAAGTGCATTGAATTGTGCAAAAATTAAGGAAACTAATCCATTGACTAGTGTAGAAAATATGTCAAAAGCATCATCGAAGAGTGAAAAAATGAGGTCAAAAACTATGTTCACCTTCTGAGGCCTTTTTTTTTAAGGTTGGCTTCAGATCTATCATCGATTGATGTTCCAAAACCTGTCACTTGAAAAAATCCCAACAAATGGAAAGAGGCACCGGATTTCTCCAAGAATAACAAAAAATAGAAATTTACTAAAAGAGGAAAGGTGGAGAAAGCTTAAAACATAGAACCTAGGACCTGAACTGTTCAAATTCCTACTGGAGATTCCATATGTTGGATGTATTCCTACAAAAGGGTTAGAAAATACTTTCTCTATGGGTTGCAAGTAGTCCAACATGAAGTAATGAGGCTTTAAATATAAACCTTAGGAGTGGCACATATTAATATAGTTTTTTATAATAATAAAATGCCTGAATAAAAACCATAAAATGGGAAACAAAATAAGATAACATTATATGACATATGTGAGTAGTCCAATAACCAAAATAAAATTTTTATTACTTATTCACTTGGTGATAATCTTCACTTGAGTGTGGCTCAAAGGACCTCTTCCTTGGGAGGGTTCATAGATAATGTTTACTCCAAAAGAAAAAAGAAGAAAAAAAAAAGAGAGCGTCTAGTGGAAAAATCTTAAGAGTTATAGGGTCATAGCTTTGACAATGAAGGTGGATTATGGGAAATTAGAAGGAAAACCTCTCTATTTATAATGAAATGTTAGCTATATTTGATGAGGTAAAATATAATAAAATATTTGTTAGATATAATTAAGATCTAACTAATTCATTTATTATTATTATTTATTTTGTTTGTCAAGTTATATATGCTCCTCGAGGTTTGACCTGTGGATTAAGGAGTCATGACACATGGGCATATAATGTTTCAATGTCACTCGAGGATCCCACCCAGTGTGGGCCACTCCAACCCTAAGCTTACTAGAATTTTTAGCATGTCTCCTACCCCTAACACAAGGCACAACCACCCCCCATGAAGTTTGATCTTGGATCGCCTTGCTGATGATGCCCATCCTCAACTAGTTGTGCTAGTGGGACTTGGCAATTCATTTTTTATTATTATTTATGATATGAAAAGGTAAAAGATAATGATTTATTCATTTAATTAATTAAAAAATAGTTAGAAATGATTAATAGAAATGGGTTTATTAAATTATTTCCAAGTGAAATGGTAAAATAGGTTAGAAATAATTCATAAATAATGATTTAATCAATTATTTCTATGAGAATATTGAAAAGTGTAAGATATAATCAATAAATCAATTACTCATTGAATTATTCCCTTTGAAACTAAGTATGTGAATGAAAATATACAAAAACAAATTCACCTAAATGGGTGAAATTATGAAAATAACATAAAATTAATGAATTTATGGGTTGTTCTCATGTAAGTGGGTTAATTAGTGAAAATAACCTAGGGAAGGTGGCTCTTTAGGTTATTTCCTTAGGTCAAAGTGGGTTTTAATATGTAAAAAAATTACTAACATGACATGTTTTGATCCACCTAATGATTTTGGCTAGGTGATCACTTTTTGTGTGATAACACCCTATATGAAGATGGGGGTGGACATACTTAATATGAGAAACATAATATTATATTATGTTTCGCGTATTACTTCCCTACACCCCCAGAATCATTTAGGATGGTGGTTTTCGAACTTAATAGGAAAACCATAATATGATATTATGTTATTAATATTAAGTCCCAGTCTCATGAAACTTAATAGGAGAAAGATAATATAATATTATTTCATTAATATTAAGTCCCAATCGCATCCCTTCATAATATAATAATATGATATGAACGTATGAAGGTGGGGATGGGGGGACTTATATGAAAAGCATAATACAATATGATGTTTTACATATAAACTCCTCCTACCGTCATCCTCGTATCATGTTTGGGGACTTATATGCAAAACACAATAATTACAGGTGGGGGAATTTAATATGCAAATACTATATATGAAGTTGGGAGTTGGGGAACATAATATGCACAAATTATTTTTTAATGAGGATGGTTGTTGGGAGACCTAATATGCCAAACATAATATTATATTCTATTTTGCATATAAATTCCACCACTCCCACCATCACCCTCACCCTCACCATCACCCTCATTACGTTTTGTTTTTCATATTAATTCCATCCATAAGGTATAAGTTAGAGGTGGGGGGATGTAATATGCAAAAGTATGAAGGTGTGGGTGAGAGAAATTAGTATTCAAAAATATTATGTTTTACATATATTCCCCCCTATAGGATACAATGGTGGGGGTGGAGGGACATAATATGCAAAAAATAATATTATATTGGTTTTCATATTAAGCCCTGTTATGCTCACCCTCACCCTCACCCTGATTATGATATCTTTTTAATATTAAGTCTCCCCATAGCATGTGAGGGTGGTCATGGGTGGACTTAATATGAAAATGTATGAGGGTGGTAATGCTGGGAATTAATATATAAAACATAATATAATGAAGGTTGGGGTGTGAATAATTAATATGAAAAAAAAAATACAATATTATGTTTTGCATAATAAGTTCCCCCATCCTACCTTATGTTTTGTATATTGAGTCCCCCAACCTCCACCCTCATACTTTATCATATTAATTTCCATGACCCCCACCCTCATACTTTTGCATATTAAGTCCCTTAACCCCCACTCCAATATATAGTGGATATAAGGCTAGTGGTGGAGGGAATTAAAATGCAAAAGTATGGGGCTGGGGTCGAAGGACTTCATATGTAAATGATAATATAATATATATTTTTTTGCATATTAAGTGCCCTCAATCCCATCCTCACAATATTATATTTTTCATACGAAATCTCCCCACCCCCATCATTATTGTAATATGCTATTCATATTAATTCCCCACACCCATAACCTCATATGAGGGTGGCGTTTGGCGGACTTATTATGCAAAAGATAATATAATATTATCTTTTTCATATTACGTCCAACCACCCCCACCCTACACACAGGGTGTAGCATGAGAAGTTAATATGCAAAACATAATATCATATAATGTTTTACATATTGGGTCCCACATCAACACCTTCCTGTATTGTGTGATGGGGGGAATTAATATGAAAAACATGTTATTATAATATGTTTTTTATATTAAAATATCAACCGCTGGCCCTAGAATATAAATCATGGATTTTCTTTGACCTTCTCCTTGAATATTCATAAGACTTAAACTATAACATGGTTATTGTCGGGTATGTGTTACAGTCTTTCCACAACTAGCCCCAGACCCTGTAATGTTGCGCTAGGAGGAGATGGGGGGGCACAGGGGGGACTAAATAATAGTTGGGCAGAGCCAAGGATAGGGGTTGGACACAAAAATGGTGGGCAGCCCCACCCATGGTTTTGTGCATGGTTTTGGGCATGGTTTTGGGCATGATTGTTTCTTCCCATGTTATTTTGTACATCAGGTCAAGGGAACTAAAATTATGTTCTAATCCGAGATTAATGGATTAGCGTTTATGAACACTTCAACATGTATATAATGTATTGCAACATTTAAAAGAATATAATGAAAATTAATCTAATTTCTCTATTTAAGTTCCAAAAAAATATGTATATATATTTTATGTTCTTACCATTGTATATTACCATTGTATATTTTCCTATTTTAAGAATATATTTGCCAATAATTTATCTACAAAATTAAAGTCTACATTCGTATATGAAAGATAATTAAATCCATTCATATTGAAAAGACAATCCCTAACACGTATCTTCATTTTCATGTTAAACTTAAACCATATGAGTCTTTACGAAATTTTAACTATGCACACGCATCGTCATCATCATCATGTCCTTTTTGATGTCCAACCAGATGAACCCAAATATTTTGTAAAAAAAATTCTACGAGGAAAACACACTTATCATAATTGTGTTCATGTCATCGTTTAATGATATTCATAGTACCTCATTCATCCAAATAACAAAATAAAGCAATCGTCTTCAATTTCATTCAATAATTAATAAATATTGAAAATTGCACTTCCCATAAACAACTAAATGTCATAAACATCATTAAAATGCAAATCATAAATATTCTATTTAATATTAAAATATTGACATCGTCTATATATTACAATATGAAATACTTGGGAATAGTACATCATAGAAATTGAGGCCTAAAATAGAAAATGCATAACTAGCATTTGCACCACATGTTGCAAAGGAAATGCCGTAAGGCAATGGAGTAAGAAACAATAGCATAGAAGAAAGAAGTCAAAATTTTATGCAATTTTGTATATTTATTGCTGTTTCTTTTTAGTCATATGTTATGTTTCAGGGTCAAAGGGAAGGATTTATGAAAATGATATTCATTAATATTTTGGAACTTTTATAAGTAAATGATTTAAATCAAATATTTCATAACCAAGTAATCTCATATCACCTTAATTCACAATGCAATGGATAATAGTTTTAAATTTCTCCCCACTTATGAAATTCTCCATTCTAATTGTTGTTTGACCATGATGATATTCGCATCATAATCCTTTTCGTGATAATATCATTTAGGAAGTCAATGATAAGTGGCACAATTAGTTCCTCACAATTGTGAAATCCCCATTCTAAATATTGGCATCATAATCCTTGTTCGTGAAAATATCATTTAAGAAGTCAATGATAAGTGGCACAATTGGTTCCTCAAACAAAACAGTAAAATAAGAAGACATCATTGTTTGATTAAACTTTGAAGATAAACGTTATCAATAACTTGTCATTAACTTTCCAAATGAGTAGAAACGTCTTTGAACAAAACACTTATCATTATTATAAAATTTCTTCAAATCTTAAATCTTATATTTTAGATTCAATAAAGTCTATCCTTAAAGTAAATATGATCACCCTAAAACTTTCTCCAATTAAGTATATTTTAGCCTAGCATTGCTAAAAAACAACTTTATTTAATCTTATCAAAATGTTATTCAAAATCTATCAAAATTCTTGACAAAATCTATCAATACTAAAGCAACATTGTAATCAAAATTCTTCACCTAATACATTTCCTCTTAACTAGGAACCAAAGTTCCTAAAAGAATAATCTCATAAACATAAAGCCACTTTGACAAAAAAATCGTCGAGGCTTACACACTTGAAATTTGTAAACATTAACTAATCCATCATATGGCTTGGGAATATATTTCTTAAAACCTCTAGTCAAAATGCCACCAAATATAACATCTTCCTAGAATTTCAATATATCCTCTTTGATAGAATATTAAAATTTTATAAGATGACATGAAGCAACGTAATGGCTATGCAATTCAGAGTAATTTATGAATTGGCTTCAGAAAAAATTTATAATATTTGTAATAGGGGTTGCATTGAGTATAGTGTTGCTAACAATTTGCATAATGCAGTGTTGTTAGGTGGTATGCCAATGGTGACACATCATGCGATCATCTCACACTGACATAGATGATATTTAGAGCTTAGTTATTTAAGGTTGTGTGTAGAAGATTTCAAGAGAAGCTATGCATGACAAGTTATACATGCCCTAACATAATTCACCCAAAAGATACAAAATTTACCTTAGAGGTTGATTTATCTTGGGCAATGTGATTGTTATATGACAAGGCATGCATTGGGCTTAAGATTGTAAAATATCTCATAACATTTTCCAATATACTATAAATCAAGGCCTTGGAACAATAGCATAGGGAATAATAAACATGTGTGAAAGCCAAGACATTCATATGAATTTGATGTCTAACTACCGAGAACATATGCTTCATAATCTATTTTGTCACATTTTGTTCCTTTCATTGAAATAGAACTTTCCACAACTCTTTTGTTGGGGCCTAGAAAGAAAGGGCTACCTAGAAATTTAAAGATATACCTAAATTGAATCTACAACCAGCTTACATTAATTAATTTAGAATCTTGTTAGCATTGTTTATATGACATAGTTTTGGTCCATGGAATCTTCAAACCCTAGGGATATATGAAAGATATCTAGGAATTTCATCACATTTTTTAAACACTCAGTGTCCTCTTTCTTGTGAGGAAGTCTCCTTTTTATTGTGAGGAAGGGGGATCATCTGCAAAGTGACCATGATTTAGGTCTTTGACATTTGACCCAAGAAATAGATATTTGTGCGCCTCACCTAGTGAACTTTCCAATCTAACAAGTATCCAAGAGCCTTTCTCGAGAAAGGTTGAGACCCAAAAAAATTGGAACAAAATAACCCAATTTTAAATAATTAATTTCATTAGGTAAGAAAAAACTTGGACCCTAAAAATATATCTCTTGCGACATAATGTGCAGCTTCAACATATGAAACAAAACACTAAAATAATAAGACAACATTGTTTGACTGAACTTTGAAGATAAACATTATCAATAGCTTGTCATTAACTTCCAAATGAGTAGAAACATCTTTGAACAAAACACTAATCATTCTTATAAACTTTATTAAAATCTTAAATATTATAATGTAGATTCAATAAAGTCTATCGTTAAAGTAAATATGATCACCCTAAGATTTTGTCCAGTTAAGTATATCGTATCCTAGAATTGTTAAAAAAAAACCTTTATTTAATATTATCAAAACATTATTCAAATTTATCAAAATTCATGGCCAAATCTATCAATACTAAAGAAACATTGTAATCAAAATTCTTCACCTAATACATGTCCTCTTAACTAGGAATTAGAGTTCCTATAAGAATAATCTCATAAAAACAAAGCCACTTCAACAAAAACCATCAAATATAGTCTCTTCATAAAATTATAGTAGACCATTTATAATTAGAACAAAATTGGTTTGATAAACCCCCTAAGTTTCCTGTACGATGCTAGAAGTGGACATTTTTGTAGATATAACACGAATTCTCATTCGGAAGAGCTGTAGATGCATACTTCTGTAGGATCCTATAGCAGTTAAGAATATGGCTTGGAATGAAATGGATGATAGGTAGAAGTGTTGGTATGGATAAAACGTAGATGATAATTTATGAATATGGAAAATGGAGATTTAGGGAGTGAATGGAAATCCACCTTTTCCATTTCACCTACCATTCTTTCTTGACATCAAGGTTTAGGTTCCCAAATATCCACCTTAAAGTTTTCTACAGAGGCTACAATGGAAATGATTGGCAATGTGACTGTTAACTCCCCTACATAAATAATGTCTGGATTGCTTCTAAATATTGTCCTTGAATCTACCTTTGGCATTCGACCTACCACCATCGCATGACTTCCAAATTCAAGTTCAAAATTTTCTAGAGAGGCTTCAGAAGAAGCATTTGGAAACACAGATTGTATTGTAATTAATTCCTACTTGTAAATAATGTCTATAATTGCCATTAATTTATTTGATGTCATCTCCAAACTCATGTTTTCTGCTTCAGCAGACTTGCTTGCTAGTATTTGAGATTCAAGCTTAGAAGTAGCCCTCTTATGACGCGCCCTTTTTCTCTTGATTGCATAATCGTTCATGTTTATAGCTTCATTTCATTGTTCAGAAAGCTTCCTTGGTTGTATTTGTGATTCAAACTTTGAAATAGCCCTCTTACGGCATGCCCTTTCTCTCTTGATTGCATCACCTTTCATGTTTATAGCTTCATCTGATTGCTCAGTTTCTACTCTCCATGTTTGTGCGTTGTAATTTGGGGTCGCATTCCTTTCCCTTGCAAATTGATCACTACAAATGATATCATCATTTGCAGGCATTTTGATGTAGCTAAATGAAGTTCTTGAATTTAGCTTTGTGATTTCAACTGGTGTCCTTGATTTTTTTTCAGATTCAAGTTCCAAAATATTCTCATTAAAGGTAAGTCAAGGTATGGGTTGGCACCAAGACATGGAAGGATATAAGAACATATATTTTCATTATGGTATATACTTTACCCTTACCTTACCCTGACCTGACCTTCCACAACGGGGAAGAAATATTAATGAACAATCCTAACCAACCTGTTCAGTACACGAAATTTCCTTTCTTTGAAACCAACATTTCCCTGCTAACTTGCTCCCCCTTCAAGAGAAAAAGAGTCAAACAAGGTCTTCAAATGAAAAGGATTTCATTTGGAAGAATTTGAATCTGTGAAAGTGCTAAGACATCCATTAGGTTAGTTTTTCCAGCACCACTAACTCCCATCAAGGCTCTATGTACCCCTGGTCTAAAGGATCCACTTACATTGGAAAGGAGTTGTAGCCTGTCTTAACCCAACCCTTCACTTTTCATCTCCTGTTACGAAAATAAACATTATTTCCAGATATTCCATTGAAGAGAACCTAGGTATGTCAAGCTACTCGCAGATTACCAATTCAATTGAACGATTTATAGATACACATATCAGTGGCATGTTAACATAATAGTTTATGTTCTCAAAAGCCATCGACAATGGCTTGAAAGGAAGGATCATTCATTTCTTCTATTGTGTCAAGACATGAGTGACACTAAATTCTCTATCAGGTGTAGAATTGTCTGCAGAGGTTAGATTATCTCTCCTATCTAACAAGAAAACATGACTGAAAAAATTATTAAATCTATGAAAGAATAGTGTTTGTTTTTACCATATACTTTCAAAGATTTGAATGTGAATAGGCTATATACTTTTATAGATTGCAATCTTTATAGTTCAATATTTTCATCTTTTCTTTCAAGAAAAACCACAGTGTTTTTGAGCCTAATTCAAGATCAGCACAAAGGTTTTATAATGTCTCTCAGTTAGTTGTCTGAGAGAATGTGTTATAGAGAAGTTATGTAGTTCATTCAAGTTTCTCACTTCGTTGTCTATTGAAGGAACGACCTAATTTCATTTCACTCTGACAAATTCCTCAATGTGGCATATTGTATTGTAATGTCCCCATTCATACCTTACCCTTACATATTGATGAACACTCCTTGTTACACAGTAATTTGTCACCGTTGGTCACCGTCCCTATTACCCCTGTTTTCGTACATTGGAGGATACATTCTGAGACCTGTGACCAGTGACATAGCCTAAAAATACTTGCATTATCTTCCCCTGAGTATGTACTTCATGTTCCCTGAAGACACCTTCTGCAAATTATCCCTGAAAAGTGCCTTTTTTCCATTGGCGCAGGTACACAGTGTCTTATCCGCGCCAATCACTGAGATCCTTAAAAGGGGCGCGCCCATTGGCGCTCTGTCCTAGAGCAACACTCGCGCCAACTAAATTTGGTAATGATTTTTGGCCAACGCGCACCCATATGTTTTTTCCTCTCTTATCATGAAGTCCTTTGAGGGAAAAATCCATCGGATAGAGGTCGAGAGTCATCATCTATCCTTGACACCTATCCTCAGTAGCTTTTCAGGAGATAATGCCAATCCACAATGGGCGTCCTGGTACATTGAATCTTCCTCCTTCCTCCATCTATAAAATCCTGTCCTCATGCATTAGACAAGCTAGTTTTGTGAGTGCTGGAGTAATGCTAGAGTGATAGTAAGAATTTTGAAGCATAGGGAGGTTATGGTGCCGGAATCCTGAGAGAGAGAAGGTCTATTGAAAGGCATACATAGCTG
Organism: Pinus taeda; assembly: GCA_000404065.3. Classification (NCBI taxonomy): domain Eukaryota; kingdom Viridiplantae; phylum Streptophyta; class Pinopsida; order Pinales; family Pinaceae; genus Pinus; species Pinus taeda. The sequence goes on along the minus strand of APFE031229292.1, from coordinate 317,615 downwards.
CTAGCCCAGCCAGAGAATAGGTTCAACGTCAGAACCTTGGTTGTATCTTTCTCTACTTTTATTCATTAATAGACGACTATCACTATGGTTCCACTCTTATTGTCTTTATAATGATGATTGAGTTATATCTTTTATGATTGATATATAGTTGCATCTATTGGATTTTATGCTTGTATTTGTGTCGTTCTTTGCATGTGCAGATGTCCGTTCACGAGGATTGTGGGGATTGTGACCAGCTGGAGCAAAGAAACGGGAGCGATGATTCTTCTACAAGTATTAGCGTTGGAATCCAGGTAGGCCATCATCATCGATCTTCGATTTGCAATTACGAACCTGCGTGTTAGCATTGTGTGATTGTTGCTAGACCCCATTTGGGCTAGTGGGATCGACTCTGTCCGCAGAGGGGATTTACCTGTACAACACTCCTAAACAACCTATTCGGTACAGGAAATTTCCTTTCTTTGAAACCAAAATTTCCTTGCTAACCTGCTCGCTCTTCCAGAGAAAGAGAGTCAAACAAGGTCTTCCAATGAAAAGGCTATCATTGGGAAGAATGTGAATTTGCAGAAGTGCTAGAAATCGAAATATTTGAATCAGTTGACCAAATTGAGAATGGGTAAATTTTTGTTTTCGTAGTACAGATCTAAGCTGATGGGATCAAATAAAAAATGTGAATGGAAATATCATATAATGCTTTGATATATTACACATATAATGCTTTGATTTCTCAATATGCTAAGTCACCCTGTTGACTCAAATATGTAATAGAAAATAAACTAATCAATGAAAAAGAAAATAAAATGTCAAAGTAAGGCGAGACCAGTTTTGCAAATAAGTCTGCTATTCCTGTCAAGAGAGTGTTCAACATCTTTGTTCCAAGGTCCCAAAAGATGGTCCCAAACAATAGGGCAATGATTGTAGTTAAGAAAAATTGCACAACATTATAGTGTGGATTCCTCCAATATGACCAATGTTGCTTCCAAAGGCATGCCACGCACTGAACCTTGAAGGACTGTGCATACTGTGTTCGAAAACTCAGATCCTGCAAGCTAGGAGTAGGTGTGCTTAGCTCTTGAATAAGGGCTTGATTCCATCTGAAAATAGAATAACATAATTGTCAAAGAGGCCTTTAAAAAAATTACAGTTTCTTGGGAGAAATTATTTCTTCCAAAGGCATGCCATGCACTGAACCTTGAAGGACCGTGCATATTGTGTTGGAAAACTCAGATTCTACGAGCCAAGAGTAGGGTTTCTCAGCTCTTGAATAAGGTCTTGATTCCATCTAAAAACAGAACAACATAACTGTCAAATAGGGCTTAAAAAAATTTATAGTTTCTTGGGAGAAATTATGTAACTAAATATAGGGTAACAAAATTAGAGATGCACAATAAAAAAAGCTCAAAGTTCTGAAACAAATTCCTACAATTATGTTAGACATACTCATAGAGTGCTAATTTTCTGTAGATCTCAGCAAACTCTACACCAAGTTTTTCCTCAACAGCTATGGAACTCGCTTCCGACGACCATGTCGCTAGATTGTATCCTTCGCTAATCTGTGGTATTTCTGGAACGACCTGGCCAAACATCCAATAATCGGACAAAATTGAAGGAAATAATTTTTATGATTATAAAAAGCGTTGTAGTTTAGAAAACCAATAAAACTGAAAATTTAGCAATTATTCCCTGACTTGTTCGAGCCCTTTGCAACCCTTCATTTGTTGTTAAGCGAAGAAAAGAAACATGGAGTAGGCCTTTTGTCATTCATTTCCCTTGTAGAAAATGCCAGCTTCTGACAAAATGATGATAACAGACTAACCTACAAGAAGCATCAAAACTAGATCTACCACAGACAATGCAAACATAATGAAAATCATTGCCAACCATATTTAAATCAATCACTTAAATTTCCCAAAGGATCAATTACAATTAAAGTCTAGGAAAGGAAATTAAATAAAACAATATTTTTCCAAGAATACAAGGGATAAAAGTGCTACAATCACAAACAAAACAAAGTGAGGTTGAAATTACAAGAAAGAGCAGATAAAAAATCAAATAGGAAAATAGTTAAAACTTTGAATTGATGAGATGGCACTCAAATCCACATGGCTTCCAGGTCTCACCTGGAACTCAAGTTCACATGAATTGGCCAGTCCTTTTACTATCCATTCTGATTTGTTGGGGCAAGAAGTAAGTCCCCAATCGGGTCGGTCAAAAGCAGCGACAGTGCATCCAGTTTGCCTTTCCAGGGAATTCATAACATACCTCCAAGAGAAAACCCTCCACCAAATCCATGTATCAAAATGACTCCCATGCGTCAAAATTTATATAGTGTTGGCTCTGATAACTTTTCTATTAACCCAAACTTGTCATGCTTATATTTCTCCAAATTTAGTAAGGGTATATGCTAAAATAAACCAGAATAGCTATTTGAGGCACACTTGGAGCTTGGATTCACTTCTATATATAGTAGTAAAGCCGCTCAATAGTGGAGTGTACAAGGGATCATTTGTCGAAGTATGACTGAACTTCCTGGCAAGATTATGAGATCTTGGAAGAGAAGGGTCATCAAATCTTAACCTTATCAGCATAGACCCATAATTTTCACCATTACTATCATGGAAGGCACTGGAAATGTAAGAATCACTATTTGTAATCTTGTAACAGATAACCAGACCTTCACAGAGCATGAAAAGACTCTCATCATCAGGAAGGATTCTTGAAGGCATATGTTTCCCTCAATCAAAGAAATATTTCTCTTCAGAATTAGCTTTAACAATTCTACCCATATTAGGGTTGGGAGAATAAGGAAGATTCTTATAACCATGGGAAACAATGTTGTAAAGTGGAACCTGTAAAATGCAAGATATGGTCAATAACTAGATGAGTTCATTATCGATCGAGATGAGTAATGGAAGTTAATAAATAATGCTTTTGATACTCTTGAATGGAGTAAAATGTAAAGATCAATTCTTAGCCACATGATTACCTCAAGAAAAATAGATATATGAATTAGATCTCTATGCACTACAGAGTAGGTATGGGCAGGGAAATGACTGTTTAATGTGATGATGGGTTTGCATTTACTCCTTGGAAGGATAGAAATTGCATCTTTTTCAAAGATATATAAGTATCACTTCTTACAAAAAGCTAAAAATACCTCAAATATGTAGCTTGAAAACCCATTTCACCATCAAAGACTATCTTACCGCTTCAGGATCAAGCTGTTGGAAGTGATGCATTTTATGCCTAGCTACACATCTAGTCCTGTATGCCACCACAATGTGACCAAGAGCCAAGGCAATAGACAACAAGAGCATTTCCAACATACTCCATGGAAGTTGGAAACCTCCTGACTTTGCTGAGGGGCTTCCTAACGCGGAGGAAGCCATAACCAAACATGCCTTAACAACAATAAGGACACCTGAAACCAGGCCATAGAATACCGTTGTCCACAGGTAAGACCCAAAAGAGTTGTAGTTTAGCTAACCAATAAAACTAAAAATTTAGCAATTATTCCCTGACTTGTTTGAGCCCTTTGCAACCCTTCATTTATTGTTAAGCCAGACAAAGAAACATATAGTAGGCCTTTTGCCATTCATTTCCCTTGGATATTCCCCACTTTTATTGATTTTTTCATATGCAATCATCTTCAACCATTTAAATGAAGTCCCTAAATCCTTCTTTTTCATTTCACCTACCATCCTCTCTTGACATCTAGGTTTAGGTTCCAAAATATCCACCTTAAAGTCTTCTGCAGAGGCTTTAGTGGAAATGTTTGGAAATGTGATCATTAACTCCCCCACATAAATAATTTTTGGACTTCTTCTAAATATTATCATTGAATCTTTCTTTGGCATTTTACCTACCACCATCGCATGACTTCCAAATTCAGGTTCAAAATTTTCTAGTGAGGCTTATGATTTCATCACTTGTAGGCATCTTGATGTAGTTAAACGAATTTCTTGAATTTAGCTTTGTGATTTGAACTGGTTTCCTTGATTTTCTTTCAGATTCAAGTTCCAAAATATCCTCATTAAAGGTAAGGCAAGGTATGGGTTGACACCAACACATGGAAATATATAAGAACATATATTTTCATTATGGGACATACCTTACCCTTACCTTACGCTGACCTGACCTTCCATAATGGGGAAGAAATATTGATGTATGATTCTAACCAACCTGTTCAGTACAGGAAATTGCCTTTCTTTGAAACCAACATTTCCCTGCTAACTTGCCCCCTCTTCAAGAGAAAGAGAGTCAAACAAGGTCTTCAAATGAAAATGTTATCATTTGGAAGAATTTGAATCTGCGAAACTGCTAAGACATCCATTAGGGTAGTTTTTCCAACATCAATAACTCCCATCAAGGCTCTAAGTACCCCTGGTGGAAAGGATCGACTTACCTTGGAAAGGAGTTGTAGCCTATATTGACCCAACCCTTCACTTTTCATCTCCTATTATGAAACTAAACATTATTTCCAGATATTCCATTGAAGAGAACGTAGGTATGTCAAACTACTCAGAGATTACCAATTCTATTGAACAATTTATAGATACACATATCGGTGGCATGTTAACATAATAGTTTATGTTCTCAAAAGCCATCGACAATGGCCTAAAAGGAAGGATCATTCCTTTCTTCTATTGTGTCGAGACATGAGTGACACTTAATTCACTACCAGGTGTAGAATTGTCTTCAGAGGTTAGATTATCTCTCCTCTCTAACAAGTAAACATGACTGAAAAAATTATTAAATCTATGAAAGAATAGTTCCTGTTTTTATCATGTCTTTTTAAAGATTTGGATGTGAATAGGTTATGTACTTTTATAGATTGCAATCTTTATAGTTCAATCATTTCATCTTTTCTTTCAAGAAAAACCAAAAGTAATGATTTTTAGCCTAATTCAAGATCAGCGTAAAGGTTTTCTAATGTCTCTCACTCAGTTGTATGAGAGAATATGTTACAGAGAATTTATGTAGTTCATTCAAGTTTCTCACTTCGTTGTCTGTTGAAGGAATGACCTAATTGCATTTCACTCTGACAAATTTCTTAATGTGGCATATTGTATTGTAACCTCCCCATTCATACCTTACCCATACCTATTGATGAACACTCCTAAACAACCTGTTCGGTACAGGAAATTGCCTTTCTTTGAAACCAAAATTGCCCTGCTAACCTACTCGCTCTTCCAGAGAAAGAGAGTCAAACAAGGTCTTCAAATGAAAAGGCTATCATTGGGAAGAATGTGAATCTGCAGAAGTGCTAAAAATCAAAATGTTTGAATCAGTTGACCAAATTGACAAATGGATAAATTGTTTTTTTGTAGTAAAGATCTAAGCTCACGCGATCAAATAAAAAATGTGAATGCAAATATGCAAGGTCTCTCCCTGTGCACATTCGAGGGTCTCCACGGAAAACAAGATATTTGTAAATATATTGGCTCACATAAACACCCTCATTACTAATCCATCTCTTTTTCTTGAATTCCATGAAGTCTTCGCCCCAGATGCCTTCCACTTCAGCCATAGTTGTATTCTGAATTTATTGCATCTTTATCATTGCAACAATCACAGGACTATGGATTCATTGCAAGGTTCAACGAATAAATAAGGAACATGGTAAACCTTACATACATGATTAACCAGTTTTAGTCTGTAACGATATAAAATGGATTCTGCCACATGCTTCATCTGCAAGTATGCAAAATCTCTCCCCATGCACATTCGAGGGCCTCCATGGAATACAGGATATTTGTAAACAAAATGGTTCACAAAAACACCCTCATCATTAGGTCATCTCTTTGGCTTGAACTCCATGTATTCTCTGCCCTAGATGCAAGTCCCCTTCCATGGAGACCACACAATAAAAGTCCTAGATCTCACACGGAAACGCATTTCTTGTGAAAATTGAGGGTACTGTATTTGAGCTCCAACATTCTATTTTTCGTTCTTCCTATGTAGCTCGGGAATTGCACACAAATCGAATATCTGGATCCCTGCCAGATCAATCTACATGGCCCCATTCCCCTGGAGGCTGGTTGACTCACAAATCTCTCAGACTTGTCCTTTTATTCTAACTTTCTCACCGGAACCAGTCCTCCCTCTAGTTTTGCGCCTCTGTTGCTAGAGGATATTTACTTGAACCAAAACAACTGGACTAGATTGCATCACCTTTCATGTTTATAGCTTCATCTTATTGCTCAGTTTATACTCTCCATGTTTGTTCGTTGTAATTTGGGGTCACATTCCTTTCCCTTGCAAATTGATTACTGCAGATGATTTCATCATTTGCAGGCATCTTGATGTAGCTAAACAAAGTTCTTGACTTTAGCTTTGTGATTTCAACTGGTGTCCTTGATTTCTTTTCAGATTCAAGTTCCAAAATATTCTCATTAAAGGCAAGGCAAGGCATGGGTTGACACCAAGACATGGAAGGGTATAAGAACATATATTTTCATTATGTGATATACCTTACCCTTACCTTACCCTAACCTGACCTTCCACAATGGGGAAGCAATATTAACGAACGATCCTAACCAACTTGTTCAGTACAGGAAACTGCCTTTCTTTGAAACCAAAATTTCCTTGCTAACTTGCTCCCTCTTCGAGAGAAAGAGAGTCAAACAAGGTCTTCAAACGAAAAGTCTATCATTTGCAATAATTTGAATCTGCGAAAGTGCTAAGACATCCATTAGGTTAGTTTTCCAATACCACTAACTCCCATCAAGGCTCTATGTACCCCTGGTCTAAAGGATCCACTTACATTGGAAAGGAGTTGTAGCCTGTCTTGACCCAACCCTTCACTTTTCATCTCCTGTTACGAAACTAAACATTATTTCCAGATATTCCATTGAAGAGAACCTAGGTATGTCAAGCTACTCGCAGATTACCAATTCAATTGAATGATTTATAGATACACATATCAGTGGCATGTTATCATAATAGTTTATGTTCTCAAAAGCCATCGACAATGGCCTGAAAGGAAGGATCATTCCTTTCTTCTATTGTGTCGAGACATGAGTGACATTGAATTCTCTACCAGGTGTATAATTGTCTTCAGAGGTTAGATTATCTCTCCTCTCTAACAAGTAAACATGACTGAAAAAATTATTAAATCTATGAAAGAATAGTGCCTGTTTTTATCATATACTTTCAGAGATTTGGATGTGAATAGGTTATATAATTTTATAGATTGCAATCTTTATAGTTCAATATTTTCATCTTTTCTTTCAAGAAAAGCCAAAAATAGTTCTTTTGAGCCTAATTCAAGATCATCACAAAGGTTTTCTAATGTCTCTCACTCAGTTGTCTGAGAGAATGTGTTATAGAGAAGTTATGTAGTTCATTCAAGTTTCTCACTTCGTTGTCTATTGAAGGAACGACCTAATTGCATTTCACTCTGACAAATTCCTCAATGTGGCATATTGTATTGTAACCTCCCCATTCATACCTTACCCTCCCATATTGATGAACACTCCTGAACAATCTGTTCGGTACAAGAAATTGCCTTTCTTTGAAACCAAAATTGCCCTGCTAACCTGGTCGCTCTTCTAGAGAAAGATAGTCAAACAAGGTTTTCAAATGAAGAGGCTATCATTGGGAAGAATGTGAATCTGTTGAAGTGCCATAAATCAAAATGTTTGAATTAGTTTACCAAATTGACAATGGGTAAATTGTTTTTTTGTGGTACAGATCTAAGCTCACGCGATCAAATAAAAAATGTGAATGCAAATACCGTATAATGATTTGATATATTACGCATATAATGCTTTGATTTCTCAATATGCTAAGTCACTCTATTGACTCAAATATATAATAGACAATAAACTAATCAATGATAGAGAAAATAATATTTCAAAGTGAGGCAGGACCAGTTTTGTAAATAAGTCTGCTATGCCTGTCAAGAGAGTGTCCAGCTTCTTTGTTCCAAGGTCCCAAAAGATGGTCCCAAACAGTAGGGCAACGACTGTAGTTAAGAAAAATCGCACTACATTATAGTGTGGATTCCTCCAATATGATCAATGTTGCTTCCAAAGGCATGTCGTGCACTGAACCTTGAAGGACCATGCATACTGTGTTGGAAAACTCAGATCTTGCAAGCCAGGAGCAGGGGTGCTTAGCTCTTGAATAAGGGCTTGATTCCATCTGAAAATAGAACAACATAATTGTCAAATAGGGATTTAAAAAAATTACAGTTTCTTGGGAGAAATTATTGCTTCCAAAGGCATGCCACACACTGAACCTTGAAGGATCATGCATATTGTGTTGGAAAACTCAGATTCTACGAGCCAAGAGAAGGGGTGCTTATCTCTTGAATAAGGTCTTGATTCCATCTGAAAACACAACAACATAACTGTCAAATAGGGCTTTAAAAAAATTTATAGCTTCTTGGGAGAAATTATGTAACTAAAGATAGGGTAACAAAATTAGAGATGCACAATAGAGAAAGTTCAAAGCTCTGAAACAAATTTCTACAATTATGTTAGACATACTCATAGAGTGATAATTTTCTGTAGATCTCAGCAAACTCTACACCAAGTTTTTCCTTAACAGGTATGGAACTCTCTTCCGACACCCATGTCACTGGATTGTATCCTTTGCTAATCTATGGTATTTCTGGAACAGTCTGGCCAAACAACCAAGAATTAGACAAAATTGAAGGAAATAAGTTTTATGATTATAAAAAGAGTTGTAGTTTAGCAAACCAATAAAACTAAAAATTTAGCAATTATTCCCTGACTTGTTTGAGCCCTTTACAACCCTTCATTTGTTGTTAAGCCAAGCAAAGAAACATAGAGTAGGCCTTTTGTAATTCATTTCCCTTTGAGATTCCCCACTTTTATTGATTTTTTCATATGCAATCATCTTCAAGAATTTAAATGAAGTCCCTAAATCCACTTCTTCCATTTCACCTGCCATCCTTTCTATTATGTAACAAGCTGATAAGTAAATACCATATTCGGCTTTGAAAATTATGTGACAGGTCACCAAAGTAACCTGGAAACTCACCTTGGAAATATCTTGTCGCTTGTACAACCTTTCAGCTGCCATTAAGTCTAGCAATCCACCATCATCATGACGAATAAGCACAACAGAAGAAAATGCCAACTTTTGACAAAATGATGATAACAGACTAACCTGCAAGAAGCATCAAAATTAGATCTACAATGGACAGTGCAAACAAAATGAAAGTCATTGCCGGCCATATTTAAATCAAGCACTTAAATTTCCCAGAAGATCAATTACAATTAAAGTCTAGGAAAGGAAATGAAATAAAACAATATTTTTACTAGAATACAAGGGATAAAAGTGCTACAATCACAAACAAAACAAAGTGAGGTTGAAATTACAAGAAAGAGCAGATAAAAAATCAAATAGGAAAATAGTTAAAACTCTGAATTGATGAGATGGCACTCAAATCCATATGGCTTCCAGGTCTCACATGGAACTCAAGTTCACATGAATTGGGCAGTTCTTTTATTTTCCATTCTGATTTGCTGGGACAAGAAGTAAGTCCCCAACCGGGCCGGTCAAAAGTAGCGACAGTGCATCCAGTTTTCCTTTCCAGGGGATTCATAACATACCTCCAAGTGAAAACTCCTCCACCAAATCCATGTATCAAAACGACCCCCATGCATCCAAATTTATATGGTGTTGTCTCTGATAACTTTTCTATTAACCCAAACTTCTCATTCTTATATTTCTCCAAATTCAGTAAGGGTATATGCTCAAAGAAACCAGAATAGCTATTTGAGCCACACTTGGAGCTTGGATTCACTTCTATAGTAGTAGAGCCACTCAATAGTGGAGTGTACAAGGGCTCATTTCTCAAAGTATGACTGAACTTCCTGGCAAGATTATGAGATCTTGGAAGAAAAGGGTCATCAAATCTTAACCTTCTGAGCATAGACCCATAATTTTCACCATTACTATCATGGAAAGCGCTGGAAGTGTAAGAATGACTATTTGTAATCTTGTAATGGATAACCAGACCTTCACAGAGCATGAAAAGACTCCATCATCAAGAAGGATTCTTGAAGGCATATGTTTCCCTCCATCAAAGAAATATTTCTCTTCAGAATTAGTTTTAACAATTCTACCCATATTGGGGTTGGAAGAACAAGCAAGATTCTAATAACCATGGAAAACAATGTTGTAAAATGGAACCTGTAAAATGCAAGACATTGTCAATAACCAGATCAATTCATTATCGATCGAGATGAGTAATGACAGTTAATAAATAATGCTTCTAATACTTTTGAATGGAATAAAATGTAAAGATCAAAAGGAATAAGAATTACTACTATACATGAAACTGGAGAAAAGTTGAACAATTCAGTTATGAGTTGTCTATGGCAAGAGAAGCCTATCTCCTTTCATATTAGAGCTTACGTTTCACAAATATGATAGGATTCTCAGCATGTAAATTTGTCACTAGTGCCCAATATGGCCTTCTCATACCACCACACTATATCATAGCAACCTTGGAACAAATATCATAACTGAATGTATGCCACGTAACACCCTTTCTTATGTGGCAGTCTTCAAATGGTGGAAAAACACTCCTTAGACTCTAGAAAACATAAAAAATCTAACATGGATATTACTTTCGAGGTTCAGACTTTGGTTTCTATTTCCTTTGCAGGGCGTACATGTTGCAGACCTATGAAAGATAGAGTCATTCACAGTGCAGAAATTTGGCTTTTCTTTTCATTTGGAGGCCCTATTCAGTGCATATTTTATATGACAAATAAGATAAACTGTAAGATACATAAATTATTTCAAATCATATTTCTCTTCCCGTAGGCCACTTCTATCCCCCTGGGCCATACCCACATGTTGATGAGCCCCTTTACAAAGGAAAATTACCATAACAACTACCCATACTTGTAATTCAAAATGTTTCATCCTTAATCATACCATAACCAATACCCAATACTCACACCCAGTCTTGTGCAACATTGATTTAAACTTATTGCACCAAATCTTAAAAATAGGGTTCATAAAATGGGATTAACAATGGAAAACTATAGCTATTTCAGGAAACCCGAAGACCTTGGCCATGTTTTTTAGCCATTCGTTAAGGAGGCCTGGACATGGGTACAATGCTTGTTCAACAATATGTTTACATATAAACTTTACTGGTGGGTTGTCCTTCTATGGAACCTTTGGCTCTACCACAAATCTGACTGGAATGTTTGACAGGCAATGAGGGTGGTGACTTTCTACTTCTAGAGGTGAAAGAGATGTGTAAGAAGATTAAAGATTTTCCAGATGAATGGGTAACTAAAATTGATATATTCCTGATTTTGGACTCAATAGATGTTCAATGCTTAGCCACATGATTACCTTAAGAAAAATAGATATAGAATTAGATCTCTATGCACTACAAAGTAGGTATGGGCAGGGAAATGGTTGTTTAATGTGATGATGGGTTCGCATTTACTCCTTGAAATGATAGCAATTAAATCTTTTTCAAAGATATATAAGTATCAGTTCTTACAAAAAGTGAAGAAGACCTCAAATATGTAGTTTGAAAACCCATTTCACCATCAGAGACTATCTTACGGCTTCAGGATCAAGCTGCTGGTAGTGATGCATTTTATGCCTAGCTTTACATCTAGTCCTGTATGCCACCACAATGTGACCAAGGGCCAAGGCAATAGACAACAAGAGCATTTCTGTCATACTCCATGGAAGTTGGAAACCTCCTGACTCTGATGAGGGGCTTCCTAGTGCGGAAGAAGCCATAACCAAGCATGCCTTAACAACAATAAGGACACCTGAAACCAAGCCACAAAATACTGTTGTCCAGACGTAAGGCCCAAAAGAGCTGTAGTTTAGCAAACCAATAAAACTGAAAATTTAGCAATTATTCCCTGACTTGTTCGAGCCCTTTGCAACCCTTCATTTGTTTTTAAGCCAAGCAAAGAAACATATAGTAGGCCTTTTGTCATTCATTTCCCATGGAGATTCCCCACTTCTATTGATTTTTTCATATGCAATCATCTTCAAGCATTTAGATGAAGTCCCTAAATCCACCTTTTCCATTTCACCTACCATCCTTTCTTGACATCTAGGTTTAGGTTCCAAAATATCCACCTTAAAGTATTCTGCAGAGGCTACAGTCGAAATGTTTGGCAATGTGATCATTAACTCCCCCACATAAAGAATATCTAGACTGCTTCTAAATATTGTCCTTGAGTCTGCCTTTGGAGTTTTACCTACCACCATCGCATGACTTCCAAATTCAGGTTCAAAATTTTCTAGTGAGGCTTATGATTTCATCATTTGCATGCATATTGATGTAGTTAAACGAAGTTCTTGAATTTAGCTTTGTGATTTGAACTGGTGTCCTTGATTTCCTTTTAGAGTCAAGTTCCAAAATATCCTCATTAAAGGTAAAGCAAGGTATGGGTTGACACCAACACATGGAAGGATATAACAACATATATTTTCATTATGGGATATATCTTACCCTTACCTTACCCTGACCTGACCTTCCACAATGGGAAGCAATATTGATGAACGATCCTAACCAACCTGTTCAATACAAGAAATTGCCTTTCTTTGAAACCAACATTTCCCTGCTAACTTTCCCCCTCTTCGAGAGAAATAGAGTCAAACAAGGTCTTCAAATGAAAAGGCTATCATTTGGAATAATTTGAATTTGTGAAAGTGCTAAGACATCCATTAGGGTAGTTTTTCAAGCACCACTAACTCCCATCAAGGCTCTAAGTACCCCTGGTCTAAAGGATCCACTTACGTTGGAAAGGAGTTGTAGCCTGTCTTGACCCAACACTTCAATTTTCATCTCCTGTTACGAAACTAAACATTATTTCCAGATATTCCATTGAAGAGAACCTAGGTATGTCAAACTACTCTCAGATTACCAATTCAATTGAACAATTTATAGATACACCTATTAGTGGCATGTTAACATAATAGTTTATGTTCTCAAAAGCTATCGACAATGGCCTAAAAGGAAGGATCATGCCTTTCTTCTATTTTGTCAAGACATGAGTGACACTAAATTCTCTACCAGTCGTAGAATTGTCTTCAGAGGTTAGATTATCTCTCCTCTCTAACAAGTAAACATGACTGAAAAACTTATTAAATCTATGAAAGAATAGTGCCTGTTTTTATCATATTTTTTCAAATATTTGGATGTGGATAGGTTATATAATTTTATAGATTGCAATCTTTATAGTTCAATCTTCTCATCTTTATTTCAAGAAAAGCCAAAAACAGTGCTTTTGAGCCTAATTAAAGATCAGCACAAAAGTTTTCTAATGTCTCTCACTTAGTTGTCTGAGAGAATGTGTTATAGAGAAGTTATGTAGTTCATTCAAGCTTCTCACTTCGTTGTCTATTCAAGGAATGACCTAATTTCATTTCACTCTAACAAATTCCTCAATGTGGAAGATTGTATTGTAACCTTCCTTTATACCTTACCCTTACATATTGATGAACACTCCTAAACAACCTGTTCAGTACAGGAAATTGCCTTTCTTTGAAACCAACATTTCCCTCATAACCTACTCGCTCTTCCAAATAAAGAGAGTCAAACAAGGTCTTAAAATGAAAAGGTTATCATTGGGAAGAATATGAATCTACAGAAGTGCCAAAATCGAAATGTTTGAATCAGTTGACAAAATTGACAAATGGGTAAATTATTTTTTTGTAGTACAGATCTAAGCTCACGCGATCATATAAAAAATGTGAATGCAAATACCATATAATGCTTTGGTATATTACCCATATAATGCTTTCATTTCTCAATATGCTAAGTCACTCTGTTGACTCAAATATCTAATAGAAAATAAACTAATCAATGATAGAGAAAATAAAATGTCAAAGTGAGGCGGGACCAGTTTTGCAAATAAGTCTATTATGCCTGTCAAGAGAGTGTCCAGCCTCTTTGTTCCGAGATCCCAAAAGATGTTCCCAAACAATAGGGCAACGACTGTAGTGAAGAAAAATCACACAACATTATAGTGTGGACTCCTCCAATATGGCCAATGTTGCTTCCATTTGCATTACAAATGGCATTTGAAAACAAATTAGGTGTTGATTACCACAGTGAGAAGTTGGAAAAACAGATGCATTTGCATTCAAAATAGCATTTGAGAACAAAAATGCGGTGCTTACTTCATTGAGAAGTAAATATGTCATTGGGATGGTAGCTGCACTGCACGAAATTATGGGCAGTGAAGACAAAGTCTATTAGCAGAAACCTATTAGACTCAATATTCTCCACATTAATGCTCGCTACCTGGTTTCTAATGGTTTTCTAATGGTTACAGACTGGCATATCCCATTGTGATACGAAAAATCCGGAAAAGGTATGTGTTTCATAGATCATGTCTGCATGTTCCACTGCTATCAACCCTAGTGAAATCCATCTGTTCATCAAAACCTTCTAAAGACTTTTCAAAAATATTTGTTATATAGTTTATTTAATTATAAACTGAGATGTGTCTTCGCAACCCATTTATATGTAAACTTATGGATAAAATTATCATAGGAAAAAACGTAGGTTGATATGTTGATTTTAATCAATATACATTATTTTGACATAATTGTTATGATTATCAGGTAGAACACGAAAATGAAGGTAAAAGAAAAATATAATGTATATATCTTCATAAAGTAATACTACAGACAAGACAATTACATTTTCAGTGATTTTCTAGGGAACAATATCAAGGCAACTGTATTTTCGCCATGATTCTCTACTCACAAAAGTTGTCATATGATATCAATCTTCCATACCATACATAAATTTAGAAATTAGAAAATGATTCACATATATAGAAATTAGAAAATGATAAATACAAATGCACAGTAGTTTCAACCGACATATTCAGATAATTCAACACAATTTTACTCGATAACGATAAAAAATGGATGTCGCTACATGCTTTATCTACAAATATGCAAGGTCTCTCCCTATGCACATTCAAGGGTCTCCACGGAAAACAAGATATTTGTAAACAGATTGGCTCACAAAACACCCTCATTATTAAGCCATCTCTTTGGCTTGAATTCCATGTAGTCTCTACCCCAGATGCCTTCCACTTTAGCCATAGTTGTATTATGAATTTATTGCAACTTTATCATTGCAACAATCACAGGACTATGGATTCATTGCAAGGTTCAACGAATAAATAAGGAACATTGTAAACCTTACATACATGATTAACCAGTTTCATTCTGTAACGATATAAAATGGATTCCGCCACATGCTTCATATGCAAATATGCAAAATCTCTCCCCGTACACATTCGAGGGCCTCCATGGAATACAGGATATTTGTAAACAAAATGGTTTGCAAAAACACCCTCATCATTAGGTAACCTCTTTGGCTTGAACTCCATGTATTCTCTGCCCTAGATGCGAGTCCCCTGCCATGGATACCACATAGTAAAAGTCTTGGATCTCACAGGGAAACTCATTTCTTATGAAAACTAAGGGTACTGTATTTGAGCTCCAACATTCTATTTTCCCTTCTTCCTAGGGAGCTCATGAATTGCACACAGCTCGAATATCTGGATCCCTGCCAGATCAATCTGCATGGCCCCATTCCCCTGGAGGTGGGTCGACTCACAAATCTCTCAGACTTGTCCTTTTTATTCTAACTTTCTCACCGGAACCTCTCCTCCCTCTAGTTTTGCGCTTCCATTGTTAGAGGATATTTACTTGAACCAAAACAACTGGACTGGAGAAATTTAATCAAATATTGGAAATCTCACTGTGCTCTTCGGCTTATGGTTAGAAGAAAATAAATTATCAGAGACAATACCCGCTTCCATAACAAATTGTCATCGCCTCTCAAATTTGTATCTCCATCAAAATCAAATGAATGGAAAACTGCCAGCAAGTTTAGGCAGGCTAGAGAGCTTGGCACACCTCTACCTTACCAGTAATATGTTTGAATGCGCTATACCAAAATAACTTGCAATGAGGAAGGACATTCTTATTTAGGTTGATCTATCGAATAAACGTTTCAATGGAGAAATACCATGGGAATTGGGAAACTGGAGCGGTATTTCAATGACTTCATTTTACCAAAATCAACTCACAGGACGCATACCCTGATGAAAATAAAACCCAAGAGAGTAATTTTGACATCTCTACTGGAGAAAACCCCTGTGATCGGTCAAATAATTACATACCTGAACATCTTCACCTGGGAGAAAATATTTCAGAATTGAAATGAGAGAATTCATTTCTTTACGCCGATGTCTTTCAGTCATTTTGTGCTTCCTTTTGTTATACGGGACCGAACGATGAAACTGCCCATCATTTGGATGATTAGAACTGTAGAATGTGGTCTTTAGAATAGGAATCGAAAAACTAGAATAACTGGATGTGGTTGCGGAGTTGCTGCCGTCGACAAAATTACAAAATTACATAGGAGGGGTGATGGGTATCCATGACACTATGCTATCTACGAGCTTCCCGCCAATGTCAAGAAAATGTCCATTACGAACATGAACTTTTCATCTGGCTACTATGCCTCTTGATCTGATTGAAGCCTCAGAGAAGCCGCTATAGGTAGAGATCCCAACAGACAATCCAAATATTTTTCGAAACCGATTCAAATTAAATTGGTATTTGATGATGGTCAGGATCAACAATCAAATTTCATTTAATCGTCTAACACTACAAATCCACGATCAACAATAGGACACGGGGTGAGCTAGAGAAATTCATTTCAAAGGGAAATTCCTTACGGCGTAAATAGTTTTAAGATTATCAAAATAACAGCTCACGCTAAAAATGTAAAAATACAAGATGAAAATTAAATATGCCTTATTATCATCACCTTTGTTATATAACTTCCAACATTATACTCCCTCTCCATATGCTCAATAAATGCTTCTTGCATTGAGGATTGTTGTTCATTTTTTATCTTTTGACATGATAATATTATATATATATATATATATTATTATATATTAATATATATATATAACATTTTAAAAATGAACAAACAAAAAACTATTAAAATAAGAATCCAATTAAATTTTTATTTTATAGACATGAATAACGTTTCCACATGAGTCGTGTGCTCTAATGTAAAGCAGTGGTTTGAACATTCTTCTTTAAGACCAAAAAAATTATGTCTCAATAGTGTATACTAGAGTCTATCGAATAGGAAAGTAGAAACATGTGCCATTTGAATATATTGAATTCTTTTAAATCAATATTTAAAAATGATTCAATATAAGTAATCTACAAGTACCTCAGATATAACAGTTCCCATATATATATATAGAGAGAGAGAGGCTTCTTCATCTTAGTGGATTTGTTAACCTCAATCATAGAAAATTATTTTGGTTTTCCAAAATTATGTCCAAAAGCAGGTTTGTATATATATGTATCTATAGGCTAAGAGGCTTCTTCATATTAGTGGATTTGTTAACATCACTCGTAGAAAATTGTTGTGGTTTTCCAAAAATCTGTCCAAAAATAGGTTATCAACTCAAACAATTTAGATATAGACAACCTGCAATTACCTTGTTTGGTATTAGGAGAAACATATACCCAAGATATCTAAGCGGTTGGCCTGCATGTTTCTTTATTTTTCGACTACTTTAAACCGACGATAATAAATACATAAATGGTATAAAACACTTACATATATTCAAAATTGTTAATAGCAAACTATAAATATGTGTCAATCATATAAAATATATAATTTTAAATTGTATTATATAACAAAAACAATTTGAAATGATTTGCTACTTGTTTAAAAGCAAGAGATAAACGTGAAAACATTTATTAAAAATAAAAATATGCAATAATAAATCACTATTCTATTGATGCGTTGGAATCTACTACCAACAATTAAGGGATATCCTCGGTGTAGAGTCCTAATCAGACTCTACACCATCCGGTCTAAGAGTCCAATCGAGTATTTGGACCCAACTGCTGACATCTCGTTTATTCAGATTTTGCTTCGGACAATAAACTGTCAAGTTAGGAGAGAAAATAAAACTTCAACAAATGAAAGTAAGTAGCTTATGAAAATCCAACATAATAGATTTCAGGAATAGCAACAACATAACTTCAAAGTGTGAATCTCAAGAAAAGTAGTGTTAGCAAATCTTCAAATAAGATGCACACATACATATAAGGTAATTTTAACAACATAATAGATTTCAGGAATAGCAACAACATAACTTCAAAGTGTGAATCTCAAGAAAAGTAGTGTTAGCAAATCTTCAAATAAGATGCACACATACATATAAGGTAATTTTAACAAACATGAATAAGTTCGTGATTAATAACCATGTAAAAGAATAAGTAAGTTCACAATCATATAATGATACAATGCTAACATCAATAAAGAACTTTGCAACACAAGCATAATGTAAGCACCTCATATACCATCCATTCATTGCTAGAAGAATCCCACAATGCATGAAGACACATGAGGAAATAGTACGCCAAAGTTCAAGGAACATTAAATCATTAAGCTGAGAATATCAAATCCATAAGTGGAAATAGAAAATGACTTCTTGCATTCACTAAAATATCTCTTAGTTCTCAAATAATATGCACAAAACATAAGTTCGAAGCTAAAAGTCCTTTACATGCACCATCATGACATATTTATAGAAAGAAGGGTGACTTTTCATCTACCCATGACTCTTGAGCTACCTCATGACCTTTCACATTTCCACAAGACTCTACTCTACTCTAGTCTCTACCCTATTATGCACATGATACATACAATAAATGTCTCTACCCCAATAATCTAACAATAGACAACTTGGGAACATCTTGTTGTAGTACTCGTATAAGATATGAGTGCCAAAGCTTGTATTCCATTTCTATGTTGATCATCTCATGTTGCTCATCCCCATGTCAATGAAGGCACTCTACGACGTCTAGCAATAGAGTGTTCTTCTTAGCCTGAATTTGATTAGATAAGGTCACCAACTTGGTATATATTCTTACTGGTTCTACCACATATCTGGTAATCATTTTTTTTGCAACACGCAACTATTCCATGGTAGTAGCCTACCTAAAGGGGTTGAGAAATACTTAAATTTCCTAGAGAATTTCTTCTTCATTCCTGACTTCATCAATTGATCTAATAGAAGGTACTTTGTATATTAGCATCACAGAGTCTAGTCCTCTCAACATATGCTTATATGCGGCCAATACTCTATCGATGTCCTTTACCAACTTATCTCATGATTGGATCTTAATGCAGATTTGGAATTTTTCATTTTTAACGGTCATCCAATCCTTTGTGGGGAGAGTTCATGGGCACATCTAGGTACCTAGTAGCCCAATCATACATGTTATTGATAGTTGTGGTGGCTTGTTTAAGCATGGTTGTATTCTCTTTAATTTTGGCCTATATGATTGAGAATGGTGCTACAGTCTTATGCAATCTGAGCAATTCTTGATAGACGATGACCATAGCATCTTCTAGTGTTGTTATCTCTTCTTGAAGGGAAGCTTGCAACGTTTTCCCACTTGAATGGACAATGTGCAAAACTTCATTCTCCTCTTATGCCAGAGCAACTCCTTGTTCAGAAGCATGCAACTTATCTTGCAGTTCAACAGCCTGTCTATTTAGCTCACATTTAACTTTGTTACAATAAGAAAATTTTATCCAGTGAATGTAATTATTTCATGGTTTATTTTAGTTTCTAAGACAATATCCTTCACTGTAGTCACCAATTAAGGCTTGGTCGAGTTCTTTGTATAGAATTTTCTTCTCTCTTGCATAATCTTACGCTTGATTTGATCGAAGGCCAGTCTAGTGATATCCACTATTTCTTACTCTTCCTCATTTGTGATTTCCAACTCTTTTAGAAGAAGTTGTCTTTAATTAATTGGGGTGGAAGAGAAAATGCCCAATGGAGATAAATAAGTTTGCATCATGGAACCTTGACCCTGTTGCTTGTTAACGTGATTGAGTTAAACTTTATTGTGAAGATCTTCCTTCTCCCTCTTCATTTCTTCCTCTTCCAACCTCTTCTCAGCTTCTACGTACTTTCTATTTTGTTCTTCTTCAATTCTCTTTGTTTTCTTTTCCTCTTATTATTATCGTCTCTTTAGTTCCTCCTCTTCTTCTTTCTTCCTTATTTCTTCTTCATCTTCCCTTTTCTTTTCTTTAGCTTCTTATTCATTTTTCTCTTTGTCATTTTTCTTAATCTGCTCTTCTTATTCTTGCTTTCTCCTTCTTTCTTCCTCATGTTTATAACGTTGATGTTCCTCATCTTGATGACCTCCTACCTCTTGTGATTTCTTAATCTCTTCTTCTATTTTCCTCATTATATCTTATTTATCTCTGGAAAATACCACATTAATTTCTTCTAGGGTTTCTTCATATTCATCTTCAGCTTTCTTATCCAACGGGTCTTGTTAATTGTTTCTCTTATGTTTTTTTTTCCATCTGACTGTGTTGTTCTTTCTTTCTTTTATGTAGGGTGGTTCTAACTTCTAAACTTATAACCTCTTGGGAATTGTCTGCATTAGGGGATTTTTTATGTCTAAAATGGGCCTCCTAAGAAAAATGTACAACAAAAATAAAATTTATAAGAACCAATAGGATTTAAGATGATGATTCAACATTTTTGGAGTAAAAACGTCAAAAGATTAAAAAATAATAAAATAATAAAACTACTTTTTCAACTCATATCTCAACCTATATCCCTTTGTTTTTACTCAAATTTCAAGTGGGATTACTCGTTGGATGCAAAATTTAATTCATCATTCAAGGAATACCCATTTTAGATAGTTTCGATGGACCCTGCTACATGAAAAATGAGAAATAGTTGGAAAATGTGATAGCTTCTCGTCTGGTAGCTTATAACAAAAGGTGATTTCAGTGGAACTAAAAGAAGTAACAACCTCACCTGTATGTTTCCTAATAACCTAGTGATGTTCATCAGTGTTTCATAATGCCTAGTCTATGGTCTTTTCACATCGAAGGACCATTATGTGTGCAACTACTTTATGTAGCCAAGACCTCTTAACATTGATGTAGACCCTAAAATCTTCTTGGTCGTGAGGGATTTCTTTCTTTCGGAACTCTAAGTAGATGTCCCACCATGTGATTTTTGTTATTTTTTTTATATTGCAATTTGTATCCCTATATAATAGTGATAGAGGTGAACTCTCCGTGATCTCTTGGATGTTGTCCTCTGCACTCTTCTAAGACACTTTAACTACTAGTGGTGCAATTTTTCCAGAGAATGATGATATAGATATGCATTCAAGGTCAATGTCATTAGGAATTTTGAAGAAACAATCCAAAGATGAAAGAGATGACATAAATAATATTGATGGGAGAAAATTTTTAGACTATGTCTCAGAGGCACTTGAGTCGCAATAATGGTTTATGGCCAGGTTACAAGGTCATAATGGTTAAGGGTTGCAAGATTTGAAGATCATTAAGAGGGCGACCATGCGACTTGTTATCTTGAATAGGTTAATGTATTGTGAGTTTGAAATGAAAGGAGGTTTTTGGGTTGAAATGTAGTGAGGTCGCAGGTTTTTTGGCTAACCTGCTACACGACCTTGTGACCTACGACTTGTTGAGAAATATAGGGGCGTCTATATTAAGTGATTTCTCTTACTTTGATAACTATTGTGATGTAATTTTACTTAAATTAATTACCTTATTATTTAACTTGATTATAATTAGTGTTCTTCTCATTAAACAACTATCAAACTAGAAATAGAATGAGACAAGAGGAGACATGATATATGTTACTATCCATAGACAAAACCTATCCTTTGAGGGGAAAACCTACAAGAACTCTTCTCCTCTTATAGAACTTCCCATTTACGAATTCAAAGACCTAATATATTTTTCAAAGACTCCTCCAAGGCCAACTCAACCTTTCTCCTTAACGAACTTTCTTTCCAACAATTTTAACCCCAACAACTTATCTTTCAACTTTAACCCCAAAAACCTCTCTAGCAACTTCAACCTCAGTAGTTTCTTTAACAACTTTGATCCCGACAGTTTCTTCTGCAACCTTGATTACTACAAAAACCCTAGATCTTTCACATCTCACAAAGATGGTGATTTCTTCCGTATTTTTCCCTTGATTTACTTGGTTCTTTCTTTTATGGAATTCAACTTGCAAAGTATACTTATTGATTCCCTAACTTGATCTCTCTTAGAAAGTCTGCAATTTGGTCTAACTTTTGTAATAGGTTCCCTAATTTTCTCACATGTGTGAAGGATAATAGCCCAAATACAGCCCTTTCATTCTTCCTCTTTTAGTTCTCATATTTTTCACACTTTTTGGTCTCTTTCTCTTCCTTGATCGAATATCTCGTGAGATTCAGAGTGCTCTTTAAGTGAGGTCAAAGTCTCTTATATATAGGCTTATCTTTCTAGGTCAAATAGCTACTTAGAGGCCGACTTGTCCATTCATGAAGGTCGACTTGTTATTTCATTTAGCTTGACTTGTTCTTCCTTGTTTAACAAGGTCTTCAAGGGTCTTTATGACAGTTTTGAATATATAATAATTTTCTTTACAAGATTTAACATGCCCAAAAGGGTCTTCCATACCTGACAATGACTAAATTGAATTTTGACTCAATGACAAACCCTATAAGAACTGAATTGGTTCTTGAACTATAAATAAATTTAACTTGAGCATGAAACCCATGCATGAAGAATGACAGTAATAGATTTCTTCTTCTTCTTTAAATCAAATACATAAAATCCTGGTTACTTATGTCATTATGAAGACCAAACTTAGTGACATATTCCAACACTCCCTCTTAACAAGGAGGTATTCATAATTTATATGAGGTACTTGGACATTCCCATACTAAATAATTCTCATAAGAAGAGTTGGATTGGTAAGGCATCTAAGTTGATATTTCATCTTATCTTATTACATATCATCATACCAATCATTATTGTCATGTAGCAAGGCCTTCACTAACAATTCTATCTCTCCACGAGATCATAGCACAATTTTGGGGAGACAATGATTGATAGAAACCATGATAATTACCTCTCAAGGAAAATACCCCATCCAAATGTTCACAATGTATGTCCTTCTAGGAAAATTCTTGTCTTGGAATAACACATCCTGAAGGACTTTCCTCTTCAACTACTCTTACATATTGAATGCCCTACCACATCCTCAAAGATTATCAAAAGAAAAATTCTTACCCAATCGTCCATTCTTTCTTCATATCATGAAGACACGAATGATATGTCTTACTCTCCCTCTCAACTAGGGAGGATACACTCATTCCTATAAAAGGAATATACTCAAAGTCCCTATTAACCAGGGACTTTCCCAAGCCACCTCTCAACTAGGGACATGTTTCCAATAGTAGCTCTCTGCTCATTGGTGGAGATCATGGTACTATCAGTTTCTCGTAGGGCTCTTATTTTTTTCATGAACGCCATTTTCTTCATCATGCAGTGTTCATCTTCTAGATATTATTTGTAGTGAATTACACATCTTTTCCATAACTTTTCTTCAACAAACCATAGGGTTGAACCAATAGTCATGACATCCTTCTCTTCATTGGAAAGTGATATTCTAGTCCACATCTTACTATCCTTTACACAACTACCTCTTCCGAGACATGTTTCTTTCAAGATCTTTCATCCATTCTGATAAGTATTACTTTTAGGTGACTTCTACAACTCTCTTTCAGTAGCCCTGTTTCAACCCAACTAGATTTTTTTCCAAAATCAAAATCAAAATTAAATCATAATTACCTTTCTATGATGGCATTTGTCATGAAATCAACTTCTTGCAACATCAACATCTAGCACATGTATGTCTCCATCTCCAAGGCATTCAATATCAAGGGTCTCCTTCTTTTTCAGACTTTACTAGGGTCTTTATACCTTTTCCATGGATATGTCATAGTTAATTCTTCTTACGTGACTATAGTTGCATCTTTCATGAACTCTTCTTCCTTTATTCACATATTTCTTTCCTCACGATATTCATTACATGGTTCTTTCAACATAGGAACCATGTTTGTTAACTACATCATATTCCATATGGGTCATATTATGTTGATTGCATCTTATCAATATGTAGGAGAGTTCAAGGCACATTTTCTAGATTCCTTCATGCATAATTCCAATGGAAGAGATCCTTCTTCTTCAATCATTCTCATGAGATATATCAATTCAACCAATTTATTTGCAACTATTGATGACATGACTCTATCAAATATATACATACCTTTTCCTTTTTATTGGTCATCTAGACTTCCTTCTAGCAGTGTCGTTTTGTTGTTTGAAGATGAAATTACTTAAAACAACTCAACATGTTTTAAATCTTTATTATCATACCTTACTAGTGCATCATAGATTATTAGAGATAAACATTCTTCTTCCAAGTAGAGTTGAACCTTCTTATAGATATTCTAGTGGAGGATCTAAATGATCCCTATTCTACAAATGCTCCTTTATAATGATGATGATGTATGATGATTTATTTAGCTCTATTATCCTAGATGACTTTCTTCCAACCATATACAATACTACTTCGGTTGTCCTTATATTGTTCCAATGGAGATGACATGATCTCCTTTCTTTCTATCATGATGACTCGTACAACCATGTAGACTTATACTTTAGTTATCCTTCCAATCTTTATGACAATGTCGTCTCTATTTTAACTACAATGAATCTTGATGCTTGTGATGTTTTCCATTATGATTTCTATATTCTACAAAACTAAAAAGAACTCAAGTATATTTTAGCCAAAGTAGAGGTTTTTCACCTCCTCCTTCTTTGTCTTCTTCTTTTAAGTTCTTCCACTTCTTTGTTGACATGGGCTTCATTTCTTTCTTTTCTCTTCTTGATGTCCTTCTTAAGTTTAGGATAATTCGTTTTTAAAGTGCCCATATTCATTACACTAATAACATTATATCTTTGACATATCAATGTTTTTATTTTTCCGAGGATCAAAATTTCTGAACTTTACTTTTCTTCTGGCGTTTGCAGCATATGCTTGAACTTTTTCGTTTGATCCAACATCTCTCTTCACCTTCAACCTAGTTTCTTCAATATTACACAATGAAAAAATTTCACTAAATGGAGTGGATTCATTCTTTCCGTAGATACTTGATACGAAGATGCCCCATTCATCAGGAAGTGCATTGAGAATGACAGTCATCATTTCTTTATCAGACATTATTTCTCCCAATTCTTGTAGTTAATCTCTTATTTGTGATACCATAATAAGGTATGAGGCTACCCTTTCTTCCTTTGATACCTTCATTTTATATATTGCTTTTCTCAATGTTATAACTTCCCTTGTCATCCTTACGGAAAATAGTTCTACCATGTTATCAAACAACGTAAACTTTGAAATGGGAATGCATACGATTATCCGTGTTTTTTGAGGTAGCAAAAAAATCAACCAATTTTGAAAAGTGTTAATTGGGAATATATTAATATATATATATATATATAATGTATATATATATATATATATATATATAATATATTATAATATATATATATATATTATATATATATATATATATATATAATATATAGAGAATAATTTTGACCTTTAAATTTTTCTTGTTGTCATTTAATTCTTTCTTTGGGTTTCTATTGGTTTGAAAATAGTGGAAGTAATTCTATTAATAATAATATTCAATTGAATAATAATTGTAATCAGGTTTAATAGTAATAATAATAATTAGTGATTGGTATTTTCACTTCATATATGTGATAATATATAGGAATAGCAATAATACTTTTATGTTTGGAGAGTAATAATAAATAATAATAATAATAATAATTTGTATAATAATAATATCACCTCGACTTAATAATAATATAATATAATTAGGTTAGTGACTCCTGTTTTCAATTTAATAATTATAATAATTATAATAATAGTAGGATTGATAATAAAACTCTAGGTTTGGACAATATTATTTGTTCTAATTTTATTTCTTCTTCTCGTAACAGGGTTGTTAATCTCTCTAGATTTTCTTTTTATTCCCCTCTCCTTATTATTTTGGAGAAAGGTTTAAATTTGTCTCTTGCTCCTAGAAATATCTTGGTCGACGATATCATCTGTGACATTGAATATGGTATTAGAGACTTATCGTACATCACTAAAGATATCATTCGTTAAGATCGTGCAGTTTTCCTTTGAAAGGCAAAGCCCCCCAAGAACAAAATTAGCAAACCTAAATTTGATGCTCTCAAATCGTTAAACAATAGTAAGAATATTGTTTTTCTCAAAGCCGACAAAGGTGTTGTGGCTATTCTTGATAAAGATTATTACCGTCAGAATGTTGGACCACCTCCATAATAGTGGCATCTACAGGAAACTCAACAAGGATCCCCTGAAGAATATTTCCTAACGTGTGGTTCTTCTATAAAGGCTAGTAGCTTAGTCAACTCATTCAATCATAATCTTATTGAAACTTTCCCTCTTACCCCCAAAATCTATGGTCTGCCAAAGATTCATAAGGAAGGGGCTCCTTTGAGACCCATTATCAAGAATATAGGAGGGCCAACTTATCTTCTTGCTAAATATTTAGCCCAGAAGCTTAAGCGCCTTTTTGGCCATAAAGAATCCTTCGTCAAGAACTCTGCATCATTTTTTAATGAGTTAAAGAGTTTCAAGATTGATCCAGATGAAAAGCTTGTGAGCTTCGATGTGGTCTCCCTCTACACTAATATCCCTATCAACGAGGCCATCGAAGTCATCAAGCACATCACAGATCCTAATACAACTTATTTAGTTGGTATTTGTCTTACTTCTACCTTCTTTTCATTTGATGGGGAATTCTATGAGAAAACTTGTGGTGTTGCCATTGGCTCCCCCTTCTCCCCTGTGGCAACAAATCTTTTCATGGAGGATTTTGAATCAAAGGCCTTAGCTTCTTCTCATCTTCTTCCTAAGATGCGGAAGAGATTTATGGATGACACTTGTGTCATCTGTTCCCATGGTAAAGAAGATTTGGAACTATTTTTCCTCCATCTTAACAATCAATCGAGTTCCATAAAGTTTACCATGAAATTTGAAGGTAATGGTAGTCTGCCCTTCCTTGACATCCTCCTCTCAGGAAATGATGATGGTTTTTTTCCAATCATGTATTTCATAAGAAAACTGATATGGAACAATATCTTCATGCTAATTCTCATCATTTCCTAACTCAAAAGCTTGTTTTTCTCAACACCTTAGTGATTAGAGCTTTAAGAGTTTATGGTGACAACCATCTCAATGAAGAGAAAGCACATCTCCTAAGTGTTTTCTTTAATAATGGGTATAGTAGACAATAATGTACTAAGGCTTTCCTAAAAGCTAAAAAAGGTCCTAGTTCTAGGAAAGATACCAAGGATAAATTTTCTAGTGTTCAACTTCCTTTTATCTAAGGGACCACTGACAAGATTGCAAGGATCCTAAGGAAGAATAAGGTGGCTTCAACCTTTAGGCTTTTAAATACCATCTGGAGCTTGGACCTTAGATCTGTAAAATGCCTAGTGAACCCAAAGAATATGAAAGGTGTTTACATTCTCCCATGCTCTTGTGTGACTCCCTACATTGGTGAGACTATTCACTTGCTTAATCAAAGGATTCGTGAGCATGCCACTGACGTCAAGCATGGTAGGACCTGCTCCTCTTCTTTGGCAAAGCATGCAGATAAATCTAAGCATCACATCTACATTGAGGAGTCCGAAGTCATTTCTAGGGTAGTCATTTCCATCATCGTAAATTGAGGGAGGCCCTAGAAATTGAAGAAACACCCAATAATTTGAATAGAGATGATGGTTGGAATATTAGTAGGATTTGGGTCCCTAGCTTGTCCTCCTAGTTTTTTAGGCTTATTTTTGGGATTTATTTTGTTTGTTTGTTTGTATATGTAGGTATTGGCATCCCGTTTATAGTATTTTTTGTTGATTTATTCTTCATTAGACATTATTTTCTTGATCCTTCATATTTTCTTATGTATTTTATCATTCTTTTCTTTCTTAACTCCTTTTAGTATTTTTGATATTTGTTTAATGGGCCTCAGCCCCATATTTTATTGTTGGCCATGTTTTATTTATTTATTACTTTTCT
>APFE031229292.1:245387-288777 GCA_000404065.3 Pinus taeda | reverse complement strand
TAATATTTGTTTTAACAAATTAATAAACTAATATCATAATTTAAATATTATTTTTCAAAAAGTAGTAATAACTGGTTATAATAAATTAATTTAAATATTATTTTTCAAAAACTAGTAATATTTGGTTTCAATAAATTGTTTTAAATATTATTTTTCAAAAACTAGCGGTTTAATATAGTCGTTACTTGAAATTATATCTCTACATTTATGTCTATTTAAGCTTTTTCCATGGTGTTGTTCAATAGAGCTATGTTTCTAGGCTGCAACAAACCACAAAGTTTGCTAAGGTTTTACAAATCTTGTTGCATTGTATTAGGTTCATGTAATAATGGTTGGCATTGCTGCTATCATGATTAAATTCTCCTTAATCCATGGGGCTTCACTCAATGAACCTATGACATAGCACATGCATTTATGGCATACTAAACAATATCCTTAATTTGTCAATCTAATGGAAAATACCTCTAAAAATCACTTTATTTAACCCCCTACTAGTACGACCCCAATACACCTTCCCAATTTAAAAATCTCCTACTTTCACTAGATATTGTACGTATCCATTTTTTCATTAACAATTTTTATACACCTTTATATTTTTTCATTAATTTTGAGCCCAATTTTGTGTGCACGACATATAAAAACACTTCACCCCCTATTATATGCTCAAGATATTATGTCATCTTTTCCTCAATATATATCCCCCAATATGAACACACATGATATCATATTTCTCCCCCAGTGAAACCCCCATGCCTTAATCGATGGTGACATTACATTAATGAACCATGCCATTCTTATGAATGGTCTTTCTTACCATGTTGGATATTAACAAATCTTTGTGTCTTAAAATTCCAAAATTTGGGATGAACTTGTGCAACTCCAAATATTCCGATAATTTCCACAAATGTTTTGTAAAAATAGAATGCAAATTAATAATGCATTACTTCTTATGTATATTATGTTGGTTATAGTTTGATTTTTTGTTAAAAGAGTGATGTGATGTGAATTGCCTTATTTTCTATCTTTGTCACGTGATAATGTAGTGTTGATTATTTTTATAGCAACATTTATTGTATAGCTTGAAGAAAATGTGATAGGATACCAAGACATAAAAATTAAAGAAACATCGTAGAACAAAGTGAAAAGTAGCAAACCTATAAATATGACAGGATTTTTATAAGACATAGTCAAATGAGTAGGAAGTTACCTAAAATGAATACTAATTTCTATCAAGGTAGAAGTACATAGTGAAATGCAAAAGTCCAGGTCAAGGGCATGAACGACAACTTTAGGTTTAGTGAAGGGAAAAGGGCATGCGGGAATGCATTTACATTTTTGGAGTTTTCTTTTGATAAGGTAGCCCATGTTAGTCCTAGATACAAGTTGATTAATGGCATATACAACACCATTTGATATCTAAATGTGGGATACAATCGAGATTGTATGTCTTCCAATCTTCCCGAATATGCCTCACTCCATCCCTTTCATGTTTATGGATGAGGACATGCTTGAAAACCTTTATCCTAGCAAGTAGTGAAAGAGTTGGTTGCATGTGATTTAGGGGAAAATTAGGAGAGAGTAGAGATATTTCCTGTATATTTAGAAGAGAAACCTCTTGTTGATGTATTTCATGGAAGAAACTATATAGTTGGGAGACATATTGCATATCCATCCATTGCTTGCAAGACAATGAGAATTTTATAAGTGAATATTTAGAAGTTCATGAAATGAATGGGAAAATATAAAAGAAAAGTAGTAGCAACCATCAAAACTAAAAGTAATGTAGAGTAAAAACATGTCAATAAGTATAAAAAGTCAAATGTTTTTAAATAAGAGAGCAAATGAAACATTTTTAAGTGTAATGGAAAGGAAGTTGAATTACCAATAAGTGAATGTCTTCACTGAGTTTGTTGCTTAGATATTGAGGCAAGGTATTCTTCCTCGTTTTTTTCTACGTATGACATAAGGATTTTCTTACATGTGTGAGTAGTGAGACAAGGAAAAAGGTAGAGAGATGAAAATATAACACAATGATATAACTCTATATACGGTTTTTAATGTTAGCCCTTGGCAATCAATGTTGCCAATGTCGATTGTTGCCTTTTGTAGGGGCATGCATTGTGACTTGTGGATTGTTAAGCCCCATGCCATGCAAAGCAACAATTGTGTATGAGGACCGCTTTTTGTGGGGGGATTGGCATATACTTTCGATTTGAAGCATCCCATGGCGGACCTTTGTAGTGAATTAAATCAAAAATATAAATGATGGAAGCTCACTTGGCCTAGAATCAGTTGCATAAAAAATAGAAACAACTTTTCCAAGTACTCCATTAACAAGGCCTACATTGACCCATAAGTTTCTTTTTTAAATGACTCTTTATCCAACACATAGAAGCACTTTTGCATCAAGTTGCAGATCCTCTTGAATAGCGGAGGTATTTTGTTTCCTTTTCTCGGCATAGCAATGTGTAAATAGTAATTTCAAACTTTTAACCACGTTTTTATTATGTAATGCAACAAATTCACTAGCTGCATAAAGGTGCATAGAACTGTGAAATGTTTATTGCTCATCCTATGGAAGGACAGATTTTGAATGTGTCATTAGAATCTTCCAGTTATCCATTGTAGGGAATGCATTTCAAAGGTTGGAGAGGAGCTGGTGAAATGCAATCTATTCATGGATAGTTCCATATTGGAGAAAAGCAGTTGAGAGTGTTACAATTGTATTGAAAATTTGTTAGAGAAATTGCTACGAGACGTGATCACATACATTGGTGTATCCTTTAGTAGTGGAAATTGTCCAAGATCATCGACAAGGAATAGAGAGCATCCACCAAATAGCGTGTTTCTATTGGATGGGAATGCCTCTCACAAGTGTTCATCAATCTAACCAAGAATTTTAGGGCCAATGAAATTCATCTCATTAACGAGAATGTACTTGACATGTCAAATTTTTTCTTGGATATTTAGAAGAGAATGACCTTCTAAAGTTTCCATAGAGGAGACATGGATGTGAAGGCCATAGTGTCTTTCTAGTGCATTCATGAGGAAGGATGCAACACCAGTTGGATCAAGTAAGAGTAGAGGGATTTCGCTATTGGTATAGCTAGTTAGGAATTTATCCTTGAGGAAACTAATTAGGAAAGATCTGTCATTCCCAGAAGTATTGTAGATGATCATCTTTAGTGGTGTGGTGGAGGCATTTCTTTAAAAGTGGGTAAGTATGATATTGAAAGTAATGCTTCATCTTGGGAAAAAGGAGCCAATGAAGTGTGGATCTTGAAAGGGAAGATGAAAGAGTTTTGTGGAGGAGCATTTGAATTATATGAAGTGAATGGCCATGTCTTGTAATTTTGAAGGGATAAAAGTACGGGCCAAATTATGTTTTTCATCAAAGTCATGGTGGCCAAGCATGTTAAGGTCATCAAGAAGGTTTTTGTTAACTGGGTGGATTTGAGAAAGGAATTTCCAATTTTCCATGTCCATTGAGTGGTGGTGTTTCATTTCAAGAATAGAGCCATCAAATTTAAAAGGAGGTGGCTTCTCAGCTGCATGATAGACATTTATCCTTGAGGAAACTAATTAGGAAAGATCTGTCATTCCCAGAAGTATTGTAGATGATCATCTTTAGTGGTGTGGTGGAGGCATTTCTTTAAAAGTGGGTAAGTATGATATTGAAAGTAATGCTTCATCTTGGGAAAAAGGAGCCAATGAAGTGTGGATCTTGAAAGGGAAGATGAAAGAGTTTTGTGGAGGAGCATTTGAATTATATGAAGTGAATGGCCATGTCTTGTAATTTTGAAGGGATAAAAGTACGGGCCAAATTATGTTTTTCATCAAAGTCATGGTGGCCAAGCATGTTAAGGTCATCAAGAAGGTTTTTGTTAACTGGGTGGATTTGAGAAAGGAATTTCCAATTTTCCATGTCCATTGAGTGGTGGTGTTTCATTTCAAGAATAGAGCCATCAAATTTAAAAGGAGGTGGCTTCTCAACTGCATGATAGACATTCCATGAACAATATGTTCTTTTTATTTGTTGCCAATGTCCAACAATTTCTCCTTTGATTCCACAAACGTCATCAAGTAGCTTGTGAAAAGGGCAGTATAAGAGTTGTTAACTCTAACATAAGTCTACATAACAGTTTGAATCTTGAGATGGGATGGAAGTGTACTAAGGTAGAATGTGTACAATTATGGAAGGAAGATATGTTTCCATGGTGTTGTTTTTTGGAAAGAGGAAAATGTCGAGGACCATGTGACTTCAAAAAATGATAATGACTCAAGTGAAGGAGGTATTTGCATGTATCAAGTGATGAAGGGTGATACTAGAAGTTTGTCATCCAATTTATGTACAACATGTCTAAAAACTATTTTCTTGACATTTACGGAGACAAAAGAATGGCTACATTTTATTGGGGGGATTGTTTGGAGCATGTGGCATGTTTCCAATGCAAAAATGCATGTCTCATTAACTATTTTGGTTAGGAGTTTGTATATGAGAGTGATAGTAGGGGCATCGAAAGGGGAACTCTGTGAAAGTCAATAGAGAATTTAGTGGTAGATTTCAGGCTTTGTCTCTGCTTATGATGCATGTTAGCACTCTGTAATTTCTTAAGGTTCTGAAAAAAATTGCAAAGGTAACCACAAAAACACTTTTAAGTTTAGAAGCTAGCCCTTCTAAACTTAGATAGGGATCTCTCTGTTAGATTTAGCTTTGTTTGATTTCTAGGATTTTAGGCTAGACGTGAGAGTTCACAGTTTGGTTTTTTAAAATGGTTTGGCTGGAACAATAGGGAAATCCTTTGGGAAATGGAGTCAAAGGGGCTTAGAGTGATCAATTTGTAGAAATATGAAGCTTAAGTGTAACCGATAAATATAGGCATGCTACTGGATCTTTAAAATTTGTGAAATGGAGAGGGAAGAATAGATTAAGATTCACTTAAAATATAGAGCATTGTTACCTGAACTCTATATTTAAAGTTTAGCGGAAAACATTGATATTGGTTCAAACTAGCACAAAGTATATTGAAACAAATTATGAACTCATTTTTCTTAAAACAATACAAAACAGAAAGACACGAAAAGAGAGAAAAAAATTTACAGCAAGAAGCACTTCACCACATAGATATGGCATAGGAATCCTTAAACAACTTGTCTTGTATTAATGCAAAAGGTCACTTGAACTGAGTGAACAACTTTACAATAGATGGTAATCTTTCTCAATATGAATCCTATCATCAATACTTCAAATTATGAAGTGTTTATACAAATTCTATGTAAATATCTTGATATAAAATATCAAGATTTTTTTAAAAATATCTAAAAGTTTTTTTTTTTAATATAACAAAAATATATGAAATCTGAAACTGATGAAGTTAATGGCACTATTCTCGATGATGGTTGTTGATGACTTGGCCTAAAGAAGTGTTGTCTTGTTGTCCTGTTGTTGGAAGTGAAATTGTTTTAGGTCCACCAGCTCACATAATTTATCCTAACGCTCTTCACTTAGGATAGAAAACATCATTAACTTCATGTAAGTCTCATCTACCTCAGTATACTTATGAAAAGTAGGCTTGACGAGAAATAGGTGCTCGATCTAGTGCTTGATGAATAGATCGAACTTTATAGCCTCCAAAAAAGCCTTCCCTGTGGTGCTTCCTTTAATTCCTGTAAACCTTGATTTATCTCAAGCAACAGTGCAAGGATTATGATAGTAATCCTTTAAATGGATTAGATGGTCTCCCATTCCTATCAGTATTGATATTCCTTTTAAACTAAGTGCATTAACATTTCTATGAAATTTCGGGATGCTAGACTCCATGTTGTGAGATTTATTTTCTAATTGCAACATTAGGTTCTGTTAGTCAGGACCCTTCTCACCTCTAAAATTGTTTATGTTCTATCTTCAACTTCTAATTCTTCTAACTCCTCCTCGATTTTTGAATTCGAGATCCCTATCAGTGTTGTAGCTAATCCAAATTTCTATCCCAATTCTTCCTTTATCTCTGAAAGTACTTCTTTTTTATTTCCTTATCAACTCTTGTTGTTCAAATATAATTTGAATTGAGGGCCATATTTCATTCATGGCCTCATTAATCTCTATCCATATGGTTTCATTTTCTTTTTTTAAAGTATTGGCCATGGCTGAATCACTTTCTAACTGCTCAATCTTTAAAGTGAGCCTATGAGTTTTCTGCAACTCTGCTACATAAGAATTGTCTATCTGTAGTTTCTATTCTTGTAGAGTTTTGAGTTGAGTCTCTAACTATTAAATTCCTGCCCTTGAATGGATAGGTCATCCATCGATTTAACAAATTCATTTGAAGAATTTGTACTCTGCATTGGTGGTGCAGTCAATCTACATCCCCCTCCTGTTGTAGATACTGAAATAGGGAATTTCGTTAGAGGCATTATAGCTAGTTGTGATGACTACTGCTTTTCCTTGAGAATTTTTTCCATCTCCACTTCCATGTCCTAAATTTGGTTGCCTTGTTCAATTATTATTTTTAAAATATTATCTTTTTTTCTCAAGCTACCCAACTTCCTTAGCTTCAGGTTCCTCAATGGAGGGAAGTTTGAGTTATTTCCTCAATGTTGCCATATCTACATTTTTCCTCCTTACAATCTCCTCTGTTTATTTTACATCTTTGGGGTCATACCCCAGTTTAATCACCATGTCTTCCAATGGATTAATCTTGGTGTCATTAGCTAAGGATGAAATATTTTCAAGTTTTAATTGTGACTGTATGTTGTTGAGTGAGGCTTGCAACTTGGAAGCTGTCATGGCAGCCTTGGTAAAGGTGGAGTACAACATTTATCTAGTCTGTTTATGGAGGTCTATTTGGTTGATGAGGTGAACCTTCTCAGCATCAAATGAGAAAGCTAATTTCTTGTAATCAACTGGAGTCTTGGGAAATGGAATCTATGCTTGGAGGAAAGAAATTTTCATTTTCCCCTCCTTTGTATCAAAGGCTAAAAGAAGCCTGTGTTGTGAAGAACTTTTTTGTTTCTAGAATTGGTTTTATGTGGAGGCCTTAAGCTGCTCATTGTTCTTCTTAATTTCCCTATATTTTGCAAATATATTTGGTTCATCCTAGTCTTGAACCAATTCTTATGTCTGAGTTGTATCTGGGGGATCTTGGGAAGTTAAGGTGAATGGAGATCCTGTGAAGATATTTTCTCCTCTAATAGAAGCATGATGGCCTGTCAGGGCTATGGTGGCCTGCTCCCCATATTCCTGCTGAAAAAACTGGATGAGAACTAGTCTTGTGCTTCTTCTTGTAAATTAGGAATTATTTGACTCCAGTCTCTGCCACTGAAGGGGAAGTCTCCTCCCTTGGTCTCTTGTCTTTTTTCTCTTGAGGTACTGGATTTTGTAAGGTTATTGTAGATATGACCTTTTCTCCTATGTCCTGTAGTGTGTTCTCCTCCCATTGACTTTGATTAATGAACTTTTATATGTCTAGTCTTGGAGTGTGAGTATAGGGAGTGGTTTTTTGTTCCACTCTCAACTTGGAGATGATTCCAAAAGGGTCATATGACTAGGTAAAGCTAAATTTATATTTCATTTGTTTAAGAAGTGAATCTGCCACTTTAACTGCTACCATAGTGTTACAACTAAATGGTCCCACCTTTGCTTCGATCTTAAACTGGGACTTTTTCTTTGGTGCAACAAAATGTAAATCATCCATATGTATCATCTGCTTGATATATTCCAATGAGAAAATTCTCACGGGAACAAACTTAGGAAGCCTGCAGGGTGGCTCACACTCATAAACTCTAATCTTTGTATAAGTTTGGTATAAATACCAATACCCTATTTTAGATTGCTCACTAAGATGCATAATTCTTTAAATGTATGGTCCTATCTTAGGCTCTACATCAATGTTTAGTAAGTTGGAAATTGTATGTAGGAATTTATCAACATAATCTGAGAAGGTATACTCAGGGGAATTTGTTCTCGTTACGTAGGCCCAAAGGATTATAGACTATGGATTACTCTGATCATCTAGCTTCTGCAAAGGAAATGAAAATATATTCTCTCGATGATAAATAAATAAATACACTAACACTAAAGAATACTTAAAAGTCCCCCTACTAGAGAACTTGAGGAGTTGGTCATGAATTGATCTTGCAATGAACTCACTATGCTTAAAAATAGGGGGTTTTTCACGAGTTGTAAAGATGGATAGGAAACCAACAATGGACTGATCAACCCACTGATTGTATTGATAGCCAATTATACATGAAATGATGGAAATTACATGTTTAGTCATCTCAGGGAACATAAATGATGAGTAGGGGGGATTTTTCTTAGGTAATTGGGCATCCTCTGGGAGAAAAATCTCAAAAATCCTGGCTCTTTGTGGGAAGGTTAATTTTTTGTAGAATTCCATGAGGGATTCTATAGAGGATGGCTTCAAGAAGTCAAAACTTGGCAATTGTAGCATTTGCGAGATGGATTCTGCAGTGATGGTTTTTGGGCCACAATTGCTCTTTGGCTAGGGATGTAGCAAAATTGGCACTAGGATACGAATTCTCGGATGTGATAGGCCATTAGGAAGATGAATTTGGGTATGGAAGACTCCCATAGGCCCATTTCATCAGTGAGGTCAAGATATTTTTGCTTCAACCAACTATGAATCTCATACAAACCAAAATCATAATTACTTTAAGAAATCTTGTATTGTTGGTCCACTAATGGTTGGTGATCTAGGTCTATGGTAGGGGGTAGCATAAGGTTGTCATCAGAGGATTTAGATTCTTTAGGTTCCATTATCAAACAAGAAAAAGTAGGGAATTTAGAATTACTGGGAAAAAGAGGTGAAACTGATGTCCAGATACAAATTGAATGATAGGTAATTTGTTGTAGTAGTTGGTAATGCTAGTCACTGACTAAATGTTGGACAAACTCGGTTTGGTTGACTGTGCACTACAAATTATTGATTACCTTCTTATCATAAAAGAGAGAAAGTAGGGGCATAACAGGTTTATGGTGGATTATAGAGAAAAATGAAATAATTGTT
Organism: Pinus taeda; assembly: GCA_000404065.3. NCBI lineage: Eukaryota > Viridiplantae > Streptophyta > Pinopsida > Pinales > Pinaceae > Pinus > Pinus taeda. The sequence continues at coordinate 279,751 of APFE031229292.1, read as the reverse complement.
TATGATTTACAATTACAATAGAGCAGGTCCGTTGTTGTTGTTAATGAGAAAGCCATTAATTGAGCAACGATTTGTTGACCTGGTGACAAGAGTGCTAGGAGAAATCATCCTATTGGGGAAGGAATAATGACAGGAAAGTTCTTTAGAGAAAGGAGAGCGGGGTCAGCAGGCATGAGGTGGCAGACAAGTACCGGATGGAAAATATTGACATGGGAGTGAATGGTGGGGACTAGGGAGTCCACATGGTGAGAGATCAATGGAACGAGAGCAAAGAGGGGTCAACAATCTGCCAGAGAAGGGAGTGGAATGGCAGTTTTCGGAGGGGGTTTGAATCTATAAGTGGGAATAATCAAGGGAGGTGTGAAATTATCTCGAGCATCCATGTCACTAAAGGATACGATTTTTTTGGACTCTCCACCCCCGGTCGACTAAACCTTGGAGGGGCTTGACGGGGCCAATGATGATCCCTCGCCATTGATCTGGGTAGGGTGGATTGTAATCGTTTGTAGAAATTCCCACTATAGATCAACAGATTATGAAAAATACTAAAGAAAAATACAAGATCTACTTCTACAACAAACTGGCGTAAGCTTAATCGAATATGAGCAGGATCAAATAGAACACATATAACAGATGAAGAGAAATCAATCACACATGAACATAGAAGAATACTCTGGGGAAAGCCTCAGCTAAAAATCTCGATCTCTATATTATCATATAAGTGGACATATGTTCAGATTACACAAAGAATCAGCTCACAAGCTATCCTACTCTCTCTGCAATCGAACAATACAGTTCACAAACTAAATAGACACAAGATATGCCTTCCCTCAGCCCTCCAAGCCTCCTATTTCCTTGTGTAGTTTTCCTTGGGGTACAATGCTACCACCTGTGTGAATTGGCCTCATCACACACTCACCAAACCCAAAAGTACCTGCGCAATCTCCAAGGAAATAATTCCTTCTGCCTGCAAGAGATATCCTCCATGGAATATTCTTACAACTGATAGTACATTGTCCCATCATCGGATGTCAACTGGGCCTCTATCTGAACTAACATGCATGAGTTATTTATAAGAGAATATTCAGTTATCTGAAGTGTAGCAATTACATGCATGCATGCATTAACTAACTCAACCCACAATTAGTTCAACAAAATGTTTGAACTAATCTAACTGGCCTTAACTCAATTAACAAGCTAACTAATTACAACTCAATATTACAACTCATCATTATCTCTTTAACTAAAGGATAAATTCCTCAATCAATGGGATAGCCAGTGCATGTCCTCACATATACTTCATGTTTGATTTTCTCCAACTAATTAACTCAAGATTAATTAATTAATTATTAATCAAACAACTGCTAAAATCAAATTCGAATTTTACTTATCTATTTTAGTTTAGGGACTAACTAAAATAGGAAGATATCCCGAAATGCTATTTATGGCAGTGATATTTTTAGCACTTCTATACTTAGCATTTCTTGTTGTTGTTTTCAACATCGTTCAAACATGTGCTTGGTCTTTGTCATGTGGTGAAAAAATATGTTGTATCCAAAATAATTTATTTACAAATTGAAATTTGATTAACTCAGCACTTAATAATCATTAAAATCTCTAATTAACCTCTAAAGGTGCATTTATAAATGCAGCCTATTAATTTATTCTCACTAATATAACTCAACCTCGATTACACTATGTGGTTGTTTTCTTTTTCACTAACCTACACTAATTTAATTTAATCAATCTTAACACACTTAAACTGTGTGACTAAAACTAACTAATCTACTTCTCCTAATTCAAGGTGCCATTTAAGTAAGTTGCACACTTTATTGAAAATTCTCTAAGGCACTTCTAATGCAAATTTTTCATTTTTGAGCGAGACTTTGACTTACTCACTTGCATTCATATTTTTTTATGGGGTGTTTCCATTATTTTTATTTTTTTTCATATTTTTATTTTTTTTCTTTTCACACACACACACACATATATATCCCATTTATTTCTTTTCTTTTCTATTTTTTCTTTTCTTTTTCTTTGGAAATAAATTTTCATGATGTAAGATTATTTACGACATCTCATATACAAAATTATAGCCACAATCAAGTCATCCTATGAAATATAGGACCCTAACACTGCATATCTGGAAATGTAGCTTTAGATAACATGACGTGAGAGGACAGGTTGGTAGTTAATGTGGGCCCTCAAAATAGTAAGCATGTGAAGGTTGTCGATGTTAAGCCTATCATCATTCCTAGTAGAACTATATTCTTTTTGTCGAGAAGAATTGATGTGTATAAAAGAGGATTCAAAAATTTCCCAGGTGACTCCATAGTGACATGACGTAGTAATTTTTTTTTGTGAAGGCATGTAGAGGAATGAAAAATTGTGTGGTGTTGGACATAGTTGACAAGCTCCTCATAGTCTTAGAGCTTGTTGGAGGCAAATATATCATTTATTAAAAGAAGGTAGCAATCACAAAGTTACCATCAGTGTATTCCTATATTTTTGTCTTGGAGGGATTGAGGGTTCCAAGAATTAACATATGCATCAAAGAAAGACTTAGCATCGGAAACATTGGGTTGATTGGTCCAGTTGAGGTTTTCCATATCAAGTGAATTTTCCAACCATAGGAAACCATGTATATGTGTAGATCCTTTGTGTTTCCATTCATACCTAAGCTAAATAAAAGAAATAAAGTAAGAGTATTACATGCAAACATTGTACATAAAGGCGAAAAGAGAATTAATGGTAGATTAATGCTTGCACTAGTAGTACTTTACATGTGATGGATGTATTGAAGTGAAAGATGTGGGTTTGTAAAAATGCTTTGGATTCTCCAACGGGGATGATCATGTGCATTGGATGGAAGACCAAAATGCATGGCCATAGGCAATTCATGCCATTTGGTATCAACTACACTTAGTGTGAAGAAGACGTATGGTTTCCCATTTGAATGATCATGCCTTGAGGAGCTTTCTAGGGACACCTGTGTATTTCTGACTTAGTGGAGGTGATGATGCATTGAATCCTATTTACTAAAACCATTGTTGGATTTGGTGTGTTTTGTAAATATATTGGTTTATTAGAAGGAAAGTGGCAAGGTTAGCTCCAAGCGTCCTTCCATTGAACTTGATGTCACATCCCCTTTGATTACAAGGACTGTAGTGGCCCCTAAGGTGCAGAGGTGAGATATTTTGTAGCCTTGAACATGGCACTGTGCACCCAATTAGGGGACATCAGTGATGTAGCCTCACATTCTGTGCAAAGTGATAGCTTTATTGAGATTTTTTGAGCCATTGCACCAATGCATGATTGATGTAGGAGAGGTCAAGCTAATAAGACCAATAACATAATCAATTGAGTTGACAGTTTCAATGTTGAGTGAACTCATTGGGTTGAAATGAAAGTTATGGCAAGGTATTGATTGACCTTCATGTATGAAGCTAGACAAAATTGATGCAAAGAAAAGGAGGATTTTGAATGGGTGGTTAAGATGATTGTAGCTAGGATTTGAAACCTTTATTGTGCTATTTGATATTTTGTACATTTGACCAATTTTCATGTGAGAATTCAACGAGTCTACCATGTCATTGAAGGCACATATGTGGATATTTTTAATGAAACAGTGAAGAAGGTCTAACCTGAGAGACTTCCCAGTGCCACATGCGTTGTTGTATTGACGAAGAGGTGTTTTTGCAAGGGACCTTCCATGTATGGACCAATATTTATGGGATGGGTTGAGTGACTTGAAAGAGAGGGTTGCTAGATTAGAATTGTTATTCATATTGGAGGTTGCAGGTTGGGCCTTTATCGAGGAAGTTGATGGAAATACAGAGCCATTTGTTGAGGATGAGGTGGCATCAAGCACTTTTTTGGTTGAAATAACAAGAGGGGTTGCCTCACCAATTAAATGTGTTGCATGGTGGAGAATTTCAAGTTTGATTACACAAAGAAGCCTACAAGAAATAAAAAATTTTAGAGAGGAGGATAATACAAAAAGTAAATGAAAATATAGTAGAATCAAAAAAGGGAATTAATAGGAGAGGAAGGTGAGGAAGGTAAGAGGGGAAATTGCAGTTCATAAAAAGATCGATGTAGTAACATTATTTTAGGAGCACAATGGAGCCTAGTTCAAAATCCCTATACATCGCAAGGGTGTTGTGCATTGAAGGGAGCAAGACCACATGCTTGTGAGCCCCATCATAAAGAGATAGGTTAGCAACAGGTTGCAACCTTGGTTGGGAAAATCTTCTTGATGGAAACCACTTGGAGGATTAGTTTTATTTGGCTAGAACCAACCATCAACAATGAAAGTGCCTTTATAGTCAAGGTTGGATACATTTTGACACAACTATGTTGTTTGAAGAGAGGAACTGTAAGAAGGTGTCAAATGTAAGTGTATAGGAACATATGTAGATTGTGTAGAAAATTTATGTAAAAGGCTACAATATTATTTTGCAAAAAGATCAAGGAAAATATAGGTTGTATTATAAGCTTATATTCTTGTAGTTACAAGTTTTGTTTGGTCAACCTTTTAATTTTGTGAATGCAATGTATGTGTATGAATGAAAACATGGGTGTATGCATAAAAATAAGGACAATAATGAAATTTTCTATGTCAATTTAATTGGTACGGAATGAATTGTAGGTGCATGAGTTCAAAGTACCCATATGGATCAAAAAAGGCACATGCATGAGCTTGAGTTAGAAAATATTTTAGGTATAGGAAAATGTTGAATTTTGGATTGTACATGCAAGTATGAATTGGTAGCATTTTTGAAATGGTAGAGAGCTACTTATATGGTTTAATGCTCATATGTTGTTGACGAAGTAAGAATATAATTGGGGAGATTCAAGACTAAAAGAAAATAACCTACAAAGGTATGGTGTCTTACAGACTATTGTGAAACTACTTGTATGAGTCAACAACGACCTTGAAATTACTTTTGGTTTTCATTATCATGAAATTCCAACAGACTCCAAGCATTAACAATAGTTCCTATTTCTTAGCCATATCCTTGCATGGTCTACTTAATTGTACTTTCAACTGTACTCTAAAATGTGCAAAAGAAAAATGATTCCTCTTCAAACAAAGAAACAAAGCGTTGAGCTTCTATTCTAGAATTGGTTTCTTGACTGCACAAAATGTTTGGAGGGAAGAGAGGAAGGGATTGGAAAAGCACCTAAATGTTTTCCTCTTTTGCTGACCTAGTATAAATATGCAGAATTATAGATGGTTGTTACATGACCTAGAAGCCATCCTTCATGGAACTTCAAGAATGGTCACACTTGCTTGAACTAGTTATATGAAAATTGTCTCGTTATATTTCCTCATCATATTCATTGGAATTTGTGCTTTTAATGGAGTGAGATATTAAGGAATATTTAAAATATTTGTTAGATAATGAGGAGCTGAAGAAGACTGACCAGTCTACCTATAATTTTCCTTTGGGAAATATTTCCGACAAGAAGTTCAACCCTCTACCAAGACAAATCTATCACGGCACACATGGTCTTATATAAAGTGCAAGTAGCATCCAATAAATAGTTAGATGTGGAAAGAACAAGAAAGGAAAGAGATATTTATAAATAAAAAAGTCAATATTTATGGGGTAGAAAATAACAACACTCATTTTTCTTGCTATTCTCATCCTTAAAAAAAAAGTATCCTCTATTGTTTGATTCTTTAGAACAATAAAGGAAAGATACATTTATGACTAAAAAAGTCAATATTTAGGGAGTAGAAAATAGCAACACTCATTTTTATTCCTATTCTCATCCTAAAAAAAAACGTATCCTCTATTTTCCGATTCTTTGAGTTTTGAAAATTTACATGTATAGGTATAAGAGGACATATGCCAACTGATCCCCTCAACCCAGGATGGGAAGATGAGGGTGTATATTTGAAACAATGAGAGGAAACATTGTGGATGCCGAGGCATATTTTTCCAGTCTAGTTTCCATGAAGTCCATCGATTTTTTTTAAGGTCATCATTACTAATAGTTGGGAAGATGTGAAAATATATGGTATTTGTTTGTTTTGAAGTAGGGCTCCAAATAAACATTCAAGGGAAGATGAAAAATCGGATTTGCGAGGAAATAAAAGCACTACTAGGAATATGTCACTAAAAACACAAGAGGAACACTTGGCTACAAATAAACTAAATGCTAAGGCCACTACAGGAAATATGGACATTAGAAATGAAAAACATAAGGACCACCCAAAATCCAAAGAAAATAAATATGCAGAGAATAATGGCCAATAAAACTAGAATTACAACTCATAGGAATTTTGACAGCTTGTAAATAAGAAATTATTTGAGAGAAACAAGGCACCCAATCATCAATAAACAAGACCAATGAGTGGCATGGCGTAAACATACAAGTAAGGGAAAAAAATGGAGATTTACATTGATAAATTGAAGTGAATGATTTGAATTCAATACTAGACTATACTTATGATGATGATGCCACTATGTTAGGGACAGCATAAAGAAGGCATTATAGATGTTGGAAAAGAGTCGTCGAGCACAAACTGGTTTCCAAGATTATGAGGGTGGGTGAGTAACTGATCCATGTAAATGACCCTAAATAAATAAATGATTAGGATTTAATCCTTCTGCTTGCAAACAAAATCGCAACCTACAAAAATACTTCTGACAAGTATGGTTGTTGTCAGAGTGTTTAACGTAGTGGTTGGGATTAATATTTCCAACACTCCCCCTTAATCACAACTGCCGCTATTGAAAATCCCCAAATAATCTCTGAGATAAACAAAACTTTCACATGTAAATGACTTTGTGAAAATATCAACAAATTGTTCCTGTGACCTGTAGTGTTGCAACCCAATTTCATCATTGTTAATCAACTCTCTAATAAAATGATACTTAGTATCAATGTTCTTGGTCCTCTTGTGAAAAACATAATTCTTTGACAATTAAATTGCTGAAGTGTTGTCGCAAAAAATAGTTGTCATTCCCTCTTGTTCATGGTGAAAATCCCTCAATGTCATTCGCATCCAAACTACTTCACACATTGATGTTGATGCAGCGGCACATTCAGCTTTTGTTGACAACGACACTATTGGCTGCTTCTTGGAGGCCCATGAAATGGCTTTGGAACGCAAATGAAAAACATGTCCTGATGTGCTCTTTCTGTCGTCGACACTTCCTGCCCTATCACTATCATTGTAACCAACCAGCCTAAAATCATCTGTTGTGGTGTACAAAATACCATATTATTTTGTCCCATTGACATACCTTAGAATCATTTTCATTTCTTGCCAATGTGCTTCCTTGGATGTCTCCATTAACCTAGACACCAATCTTACTACATACATTATATCTAGCCTAGTGGTGATGAAATACATCAAACTGCCTATCCTACTTTTGTATAATGTCGGATTGACATTGCTCCTAAAACCTTATTTTCTCAACTTCACCCCCATCACAGTTGGAGTTGATGTGAGCTTGTTGTTTTACATATTAAACCTCCCGAGAATGCTTGCTACATACTTTGCTTGGGAAGTAAAACGCCATTTTTTGCATGCTTCACTTCTATGCCCAAAAAATACCTTAACAACCCCAAGTCAGTCATTTCAAATTCACTCTTCATGACTTCTTTGAAATCAACGATAAGAAATCATCATTGCCTATAAAAATCAAATCATCTACATATAAGGCAACAATGAGAATCTTATCATCACTCACTTTGATGTAGAGAGTAGTTTCTGTTAGGTAAACTTGACTCAAGATAGAGTCAAAGTTAACCAAGTTAAATAGTGATGGTTTTGGAGCACATGGTATTGTTCACCCAGAGTATTCTGCCCATGGTATTATATGTAACGGAGCCTATAAAAGGCTGGAAGGACTTCATTGTAATGCAAGACCTAGAGGTGAGCGGTGAATGCTCACTTGGTCCGATTGGCCATGGTTTTGGCTAAGGATAATGAAATTTCATTATCGTTGGGTTTTCCTGGATAAACATGTGCATTTATGTGATTATGGTTATTGGTGGTTATTTTTATATTTATTCCTTGCAATAATTATTTATGTCATGCAGTAAATTTCTTAACAATTGGTATCAGAGCCAGATATTGGCTTCAAAGGGATTCTTTGATACCAAGGGTTTATAGTTCCTGATGAGATAAATGCAGCCTTTTTACAGATCTAGGTTTGGAAAAATAATGGTGGAATAATCGTACATGGAAGAACCTCGAGGAGAATGTGTGACAGATAGTGCCATAACTACCAGGGATTTCCATGCATTTCTGATATTTACTGTTTTGGAATATGCTGACGAATTGTTTGAGATTCATGCGGCTATTTAAAGAAGGTCAGTAGAAGAAAATTATTCATGCAGCTTAAAAATTGTTTGTTTTCTACTATGTGAGGCCACCAGTGCTGGAATATATGAGGTTCTCGTTGGGCTTGCAGTTGGAGTAGTTTGATAGAAGTTTTTGAGCAAATCAAATTGAAAGAGGATGGATCAAAATCGCAGCAGCAATAAACCCAAAAAAAAATGAAGTCGAAATTATTGCATGTGAATGGGCATACTACTGTAAGACCTGGTAAGGAATGTGTACCCCTCGATGATCACCGCTAAAGTCTGGTTTAGACCTAGGTGATATGGGGTATGTCGCGTTATAAATACCCCCGGTAAAAACTCTAAGGGGGGAAAGAGCTAGAGTGAGAGGGATTGTCTCACTTAGCAGGTTTGGCTGGAGTTAGTCAAGGAACCCCAAGTCAAGTTTATGGGGGGAATTGTTAGGTAAAATTGACTCAGGATAGAGTCAAATTTGACCAGGTTAAACAGTGATGGTTTTGGGGCACATGGTATTGTGCACCCATAATATTCTGCCCATGGTATTACATGTAATGGAGCCTATAAAAGGTTGGAAGGACTTCACTGTAATGCAAGACCTGGAGGTGAGTGGTGAAGGCTCACTTGGTCGAATTGGCCAAGATTTTGGCCAAGGATAATGAAATTTCATTATGGTTGGGTTTTTCCCCGGATTTGGGGTTTTCCCGGATAAACATGTATGTTTATGTGATTATGGTTGTTGCTAGTTATTTTTATATTTATTCCTCTGAGTAACTATTTATGTTATGAAGTAAATTTCTTAACAGTTTCACCATCACACTTGTTGAAACCATTGTCCAACAAGTAAGAATCAATCTTGTTATACCATGTATGTAGTGCTTGATTCAGACCATAAAGTTCTTTCCTCAACCGATACACTTTGTCTTCTTGGCCTTCTACCTCATAACCAGGTGGTTACACAACATACACTCCCTCTTTCAACACTGCATTCAAGAACATTGATTTTACATCCATTTGATACTCTTTCCATTTATGTTGCGTGACAACCACCACAATTGTACACACTGTCTCCATCCTCGTGACTTTAGCAAACATCTCTGCATAATCACTTCCATTACGTTGCTTGTATCCTTTGACAACTAGCCTTACTTTATTCCTTTCAATCACCCCGTCGACATTGCTCTTGGTCTTATAGACCCACTTCACTCGAGTGACTTCTTTTCCTTATCGAAGGTTCAGTAACTCCCATGTGTCAATCTTTCCTAATGCTTCTATTTCTTCCTCAATTTTGACAAATCATTTTTATTCTATGACTCCATCCTCAAAATGGATTGGGTCATCCACATGACAAAACAATGCAAATAAGAAATTCATACCAATGTTACTATCAACTTTATCTTACTCATCAATCTCATTTAAATTTCGGAATTCTGGTCTTGTTGTGCTTCCCGAAGATGGGCTTGACATGTCACTTGGTGTTTCTCTTTACGACATGCTTGGACAAACACTTGCTTGACTGTGTGATACTGTCCTATTATTTGTTAATGGTGTTACTTGTTGCCTGCTTTGTTGTGATTGAATAGGAGTAGAGGGAATCAATGTTGAGGAATTGCTTTCTGTTGTCAATTCCTCTTTGTCCTCATGTTGTATACAGGATTTCACATTGACTGTCTTCTCTAAACTTTCATCCAATGCTTCCTCTTCTATGAACTACACATCTTTGTTGATTATGACCTTCTTGGTTGATGGATTATAGAGCTTGTATGCTTCGGATTCATCACTATATCCAACAAATCTTCATTTCTCCCCCTTGTTGTCCAACTTCTTCCTCAAATCATCCGGGACATGTGCATCCACCACACATCCAAATACTCTCATGTGAGTGACACTATGCTTTATTCCACTCCATGTCTCTTCAGGAACCACATTTTTGACACTTTTGGTTGGACACCTATTAATGATATATGTTGGACAAGTGACAACTTTAGCCCAATAATCATTTGGCAAATGCTTTGCCATCAACATACTCCTTGTTATTTCCATAATGGTCTTATTCTTCCTTTCGGCTACACAATTTTGTTGAGTTGTATGCCTTGTTGTAAATTTCTTATGAATTCCATGCTCCCTACAAAAATGTAGGAAATCATTTTCACCACCTCTGTTAGTCCTAAGGACTTTGATGTAATGTCCACTTTGCTTCTCAACAAGAGCCTTGTATTGGCGAAAGCACTCAAACACTTCACTTTTGTGTTATAAGAGATAGAATCATGTCTTCCTTGTGTAATCATCTATGAAGTTCAATAAACAGTGGCTACCACTAATTGATGGTGTTTGCATTGGTCTACATAAATCGGAATGGACAATCTCCAAAGGTGACTTTGCGCTTACTGACTTTCCTGCTGGAAATGCCTCTCTATGTTGCTTGCCCAAGATGAATTCTTCACATAGGCTATCTGGTTTTTATATGAGTGGTGGTGAGCGCCAGTATTGCAGCAGTAATGCTACAACTCTTGGGCTACCTACTTTACTCTTATGAACCCGGTAGTTCCTAAATAACTTGGAAGCGACGGTGCTGCATGCATAAGTACTTGTTCTTATTGCAGGTTTTCACTTGGTCAGCCGACGCAAGATCACTAGGAGCTCAAGCCAACTTCTATGGATTCCAGAAGAAGCTCTATATGTAATGAAAGGAGAGAAATACTATTCTACGGATACTACTCTAACTATAGAAAGGAGAAAGACTGAAACGTAAAGCAAACCAAGTAAATCCTAATTAACCAACTAATCCAACTTTTGCAGAAAGCATTATGAAAACCATGAAAATAATGCCATTATCTATTCAAAAAAGTAAACAACATCTAAGTAAGCTATTTCTAGAAGTAAATGAGCAAAAAACTTATTTTTGGATTTTTATGTATTTTTATGTGAATTTGACATGCATGTGATTTATTGTTTGTGAATCTGGTAGCAAATAGGTGGTGTTGAAGGGAGATTTTGGGACTTAAGAGGATGTAGTATGGTGTGGTTGGGTCCTAGGAGATCTCAGGTGGCATTTTGGAGGTTTTTCCCACTCTCGGCCTTCAAAAGAAAGCCTACAAGAAAATCTACAGGAGGACACTCGAAATCTACATGAGGAAAAACAACGTTCTACATGAGGCCTACAGGAGGAGGCCGAGAGAACTTTTGCCTATTTTGAGGGTGTGAGAGTGGGTGAAAAAGGTGGATGGAGGTTGGAATGAAGTGTTAGGGTACCTAGGGTCTACCAAGCATCATTAGGAGAGAGAAAGATGATTGGATTTACCCAAGGAGAGAGGAAGAAATTCTATGGAAAATGTAGGAAACTAAGGCAAAATTGAGGGGAGACTGGGGTGACCTATAGGGCATGGATCAGATGGAGGATGGGATGGCTGATAGGCTAGCCTACTACTAGAAGCTATCTGCTGCATAAACAACTGACATTCAACTAATGAGATTAAGCAAGCAATGAAATAAGTGCATCTAGAAAAAATAGTTTTACATCAAACTAATCTAAACTATGCTCTATGAAAGGAAATGATGAAAACTGCTGCAAGAAAGGAAAGCATGGAAGAAGACTGTGGTAAATGAATAATTAAGCATGATGAAGAAGTTCTGAAGCAAAGCAAAATAGACTATTAATCATCTAAAAAGCTGTAAACACTAGAAGTCCTGTGAATGAGGAAAATCTGTGTTTTTGGGGAAGCAAGAGGGTCTTTGCCTCGAATCATGGTCCTAGAGGGAGGAAGAGAAGCCAACGTGTTGTTGCTAGCCTTTTGGATCTTTTCTTTATCACTTCTTAACCTGCTATAGAAAGCACAAATGGAAGCAAACTATTGAATCATCAAAATAAACCTATTCTTAACCAGAAAAGAAATACATTTAACAACAACCTAATCTACAAACTAAAATAAAACATAAAAATACAAGTAAAGAGGAGCTTGGATACTTTGATTGGGCCCTAACCCAAGAGCTTTAGCCCTTTGAGGTAACTCAGTGCTAACTCAAAAAGGATTCCATCTTTATTTCAAAACAATAACAATATTACATGAAACTGTCACAAAAATAATAAGCTCGAAGTTGAGCAGAGTTTACATAAGCAAAAGTACAACAAAAATCCAACCCTAGTGAGGCCATAGGCCTCTCTACTTATACAAATGAAGCTACCAACAAATTCCTTAAAATCATGGAGTCTTGGCTCCCAAAACTCAAGATAATCATCAGTCATCCTCCACTTGCTCGGCTCCCTTCTAGTACATGACTTGGTTGCTTGTACTCTGAGCTCAATGAAGGGTAATTCGAAGTGAGGAGTAATAAATGAGGGGGATTCCATCCTATAAGTCCTCTCCTTTGTCCACGTCAAGTTATTGCTGCCACTTGTCCACTGGATCCTTGATTTTGACCTAAAAAATCATCAATAATCTGTATTAAACACATGTCAGAACACATGGCATCATAACTAACTCAACTCACTCTATAAGCATAAATATAATTAGAAAATCATACAATAAGATAAGAGAATGGTTGATTTGACTAGGTTAGGAGGTAAAATGAGCCCATATAATTACCCATTTATGAGGCTCATCATCACCCCCCTACTTGAAAGTGTTGCTCATCCTCTGAGCAACTTAGCCCATCCCCTCATATTTTATGGCCCTGGTAGCATCCCTATCATCCAATGCTTCTGATGTGGTCTCGTCTTCCTTGTCATAGAATCCTGCCTTCCTGACTATCTCTTCCCACTGCTCCTACTCTTCTTCTTCTCTTCTGCCTTCCAACATGCCTAGTAGCAATGGGGGACTCAATTTGAGGCCAATCCAATTGACCTTCAGCCTTTTCATGGAGCACTTATACATTGGTACTCTCCTTGATGCCTCCTTCATCCTCATTGGGGAATGATATTCCTTGATCTATAGACTGTGTGGTAAGATGGTCCATCTTCTCATACATGCATGCACACAGTCATCCACAGGTATCCTTTCCATAATCTCAAAGTGTGCAATGGCTTCTACGTGATCACTTATATATCTAGGGGAAATCTAAGGATTATTAGCAAGCAGGTTATATGTGCTGATGAGTTCCATGGGGTTTGATGGTTCAACTCTGATCATTAATGGCTCATCTGCTACTTTACCATCAACGTTCTTATTTCTGTTATCCTTAACTCTTCATGGTTCATCCATGAGGCCATGGCCATTGGTTACAGGTCCCCTAGCCTGGCATTGGGGTCCCACACATTAATGTATGTGAAGGCCATGTTATGTAGGTAGAATTTTGCCATCTTTGCCTTATCTTCTAATGTGCTTTGGTCACACATGTCCATAAATTGCCTATAATCTTGGAAAGGCATTGTGCCTCTTTGTGCCAAAGTTTTTATCTAAAATCACAACCATTAGTCCTTGAGATACATGCCATAGGATTTTGTGTGTGTTCTACATTGCAATGCCTCCATGGACCAGCTGGCCATGCATGCTAGCTAGGTCTCTTTCTCTTACAGTCGCCTCCTTAGAAATTCATTTTATGTTTTAAGTTTGTAATTGCTTTCCTATGTCTGATACCACTCAACTCTCTGCCCATTTCTCTGAGTTTGTTCTCCATATGGCCAATATCCTCAACTCCTTCGGATTTGGCTATTTGCATCCACCTATGTGTTCTTATCCTCTCTTTCTCTAATTCAAAGAACAATGGAATTGCAATTTTTTGTGGAATTATTCTTCCCCCCTCAAGAAGACTATAGTAGCAGCCAAGATTGGGTTGGGGATTAGGTTCTTGTAGCTTCGTTTCTTCCTCCTTTCCCTTTTGCTATCCTTCTATCATTTTCTCAAGCTTTTGGGTCTCCTATAGTTTTGACAGTGTCTCTTGTAGAACACTCTGTGCCTCCTATAGTATTGTTTTTGGGTATTGTAGTTCTACCTTTTCTTTCCATGTGGGAGATATAGGAGTCCCCCTTTCATATGTGATAGGTGCCTTAGGAGGGGATTATTTTCCTTGGGAAAAGGGTGAATCTTCAATTATAATTGGCACTTTTGAAGAAGGTTAGGGTTTCCCTGTTTTGATTCTTATGCTCTTCCTAGCCCTGAAATACATGGAGGCCTACCTTTTCCTCCTATGTTTTGGCTTGATGGGTGTACTGAGGGAAGTGAGAGCAGCTGTTGCCTCTCTCTCCAGAGTCTTAGGGGACACTTCTTCTTGTTCTATCTTTTCTAACCCTTTTTCTCCTCCTTTTGTTTCTCTTTTTGTCTATGTTTGCTCTATTTCTTCCTGCTCTCTTTCTTCAACTTTCTCCTCCTCTATCTTGGTTTTCTTCCTCCTTCCCTTCTTGTTCCGCTAAGTCACCAGTTGCTTCACTTTCTCCCCCTTGCCGCTCTTCCTCCTCACTACCAGTAGGACTGATATCATATATTAGGGCTTTTATGTCATCTTCTGCTATCATGTTTTGAAATATTTCCCATGCTATAGGGAGTGTAAATGTATGGAGGGCTTCTTCCACTAAAATTTTGATTAACCCATGTTGAGCGAGCTGCTTTGAATTCCTTTCTTCAACTTTAGTGTTGGAGTCAATGAGAGACTGCAGGAGGAAATAGGGGATGTTGAGCTTCTGAGGGGCTGGAGTGTCCATGCCATATCTTAATTCATGAAGGATTCTAAAATCATAACCATAGACAATGTTGTACCTCCCCTCACGGGAAATATATTTGTTTATTTAGTAGGTAACCTCATCCCAAGGATATGGTATGCTATCCCTTCTAATTCCATTTTTATCCTTTATAGGGGTTTCATTGTTTTGGAAGAAGTTTTTCTTAGCAGCCTGGCCAATTGGCTTCTCATCCTTACTCCAAGGCAATCCAAGAGGAAGAGTAGTGACCCTACTGATAAATTCAGGGGTTATCTCCATGGAAATACCTCTAAAGGTGACATTGGCATTTGTTCTAGTGTGAAAGACCATATAGTGGGCAAATTCTTGAGCAATTTCCTCATCAAACCCTCGGAATTTCTCAAAGAAGTTCATCCAATTTGCTCTTGTGAATATGTCCACTGCTTGGGGATATGCATGGAGCCTGGAGGAGTTGGTGGGATCCTTCCTCATAAAAACTCCTGTCATTTTGTTTATGCTTCTTTGGGAAACTAAATGTGGAGAAGGAGACAACAATTTTTGAAGAAAAAGAGAGAGACAGAGAGACTGTGTTTTTTTTTAGTAAGCAATTTTTTTTTTTTTTTAATGTATTTCCTCCACCTAAAGGCTTGATTTCACCCTTGAATTTAAACCTCTGCTTGCATATATTGATATTCAATGGGGGTATGCATGGAACCTACCTCCTCAGCCAGAGAATCGTGTTAAAACCCGTGTTTTCTCCCTTCAAAACAACTCACTGTCCCTCCCGTAGAAGAGTGATATCCCTCCTGTAGAATCCCTGTAGTTGCTCCTGTAAAACTTGTAAGTGCTCTTGTAGAAAATGCCGAGAGTAGGAATATGGTAGAGATTAATGGAGAACAATGGTTATGAGGATGTGGGGGCATGAGGAGATTGCAGAAGTGGAGTTTCGAGGAGAGAATGAAGGAAAAGGTGGTGAGAGTGCTCAGGGAGGACTACATATTACTTTTTATGGATATTTCCGGTGATGGAGGTTGAGCTGGCAAAGTGTACATTGGCCATATTCGGACCGTTGGTCCCCACCTACCTTGTCATCATGAACCTTTCCTCATAATCATCCCTCATGATTGCATTGGAGTTCACACTTCCTCCACTACCTGTCCTTGACATCTTTCTTGAGTTGATTGTGCGCACATGTGGGTGACATCTTCGGATGAGTAGAGTCAAATAGATGAAGGTAGCCAAGTTAACTGGCCACCTTTCCCTCGTTCAACCTTAGCCATATCATTACTTTTGCATGCATTCTAATTACACAAATGAAAACAGAGGAGAGGGTTAGTTATTTACCTGAGATGCAAATGTATTTTCTTGTGAGGTGTTGTGGTTCTTTCTCTCTGCTACATGCCCTTGTTTCTTTTGATGCATGTTTTCTTCTTGTTGATGTGTGGTTGTGCCTTGTGTAGGTTCTTCTCTAGCAGTATCTGAGCTTCAGGTGTCTTCTTCAACCTTCATATTTGCACCCTCTTGCTCTTGATGCTAGATTTTAATGGGATAATTTGCTACAGGAATTCCTAAAGGAGCTCCTATAGCTGCTTTTCTCCTTGAAACTTCAACTTATTTTTGTGCTTGGAGCTATGATAATGATGCGAGAGATGTAGATAGAGATGGAGAGGTAATAGGTAGGCTTCAGGTGAGGTTGATGGTGTTGTTCCCTTTCTTACTTTTTCTTTTCCTGAAGAACTATTTTCTCTGTGTTTTTCTTGGATAGGAAGAAAAATGATACTTGGGGTGTGATACAGGCTTGGACATGATGGCAAGGAGGTTTGAAGACTGCGGGAGGATTTATATATTTTTTATGAAGCTTCCATGTCTCTCAAACTACCTTTTATATCCATTTCTGGCTCTCTCTAATTCCTACAGGAGCCTCTTGTAGAAAACACAGAGCCTCCTATAGAAAACACAAGTTTTGAAAGATAAGCACAATGAGGTGAAAAAAATGCCAAGAATGATGGAAAAAGGTGTGGGAAGGTAGGATAGGTGCTAGTGTTGGTTTTAGGGCTCCCTTAGCACCTTCTACTACTTCCTGTAGTCCTCCTGCAAACCTATAATGCAACTGGAAATTCATTTTTCTTTTTCTCTTTTTTTTTTTGAAAACAACTAGGGTGCCTCAGGGAGGTTTTCACCCTAATTACCTACCTTGGGCACCTCCAAGGCAGGTTTTCACCCATGGATCTTATTTTTCTCTCTTCTTTTTCGACATCACTGGGCCGCCTCACAAGAGGTTTTCAACCCAATGATGGGACTCAAGCGCCTCATGAAGGTTTTCACTTGAGTCCTTATTTTTTATTTTTCTTTTTCTTCAGTGAGTGGGTGAAGTGGAGGCTAAGACATGCTCTACTACCATCACTGTCTTATTCAAATCTTCAATTAACTCTCACTTAGAGAGGGGTTTCTTGTAGGCTTTCAACCGATTTCCATTGAAAAGCATGGGGATGGCTTCATCATCAGTGGTTCTGATCATAACTGAACCATTGTCATTGCATTTCTCCATAGCGTAGGGTCACAACCATCTTTTCCGTAGCTTGCCCTTGAAATCTTTATATCTTGAATCATAGAGTAGTGCCCAATATCTTTCTTGGAATTACTTCTCCTTGATATTTTTGTCATGCCATATCTTTCACTAAAGTTTAACTACCTCTATATGGAGAAGGGACTGAATTTTGTGTTCATCCAAACCATTGAGCTGAAGTAATATTTCTTTCTATGCATGGCTGAGGTTTAGGTTTAGTTGAACTGCCATCATCAATGTATTGGATTCAAATTATATTGACAACAAATCCTTCTTCGCATAGACCAACTCATAGGATGTGAACCCTGTAGTGGTCTTCCAAGTTTTGTTGTAGGCCCAAGTGGCCTCAACTAATCTGTCCACCCAGTCTTTTTTGTTGCTACTCACTACCTTTGTCGGGATCCCTTCCAATGCTCTGTTAGTGACCTCCACCTACCTATTGGCTTGTGGAAGGTAAGGGGTCAAAGTCCTGTGCTTAATTCTATGATGTGTGAGCAGGTCTTCAATCAAATTGGAAGTAAACTGACTACCTTGATCTATGACCAATTCTCTTGGATACCCGAACTTGTAGAATATGTTCTCTCTCAAAAATTTAGCTACTTTTTCCTCTATCACTGCTTTGATTTCTTTTGTCTCTGCCCACTTTGTCGGTTAATCGGTGCACATAATGATGTATTTCTTCTTCTTTGAAGGAGGGCTAATAGGCCCTACAAAGTCCATGCCCCACTTCTCAAAGGGCTTAAAGGTCACTTGAGGTTGCATGGGAATTTCATCCTTTGGAGTAGGTTTCCCCATCCTCTGACACCGATCACACTGGTTGGTATATCTCCTCACATCCTGATGAAGAGTGGGCTAGTAGTAACCTACTTGCAGTATCTTGAAGGCAGTTCTTTTCGCTGCAAAATGACCTCCACAAGGTCCATCATGATAGGTCAGGAGGATTTCAAAGACTTCCTCCTCCCTGACACATCTTCTCAAGATCTGATATGGGCCAAGTTTGAAGAAATTTCCCCCAATCCAAGTGAAAGGGGTGCTTCTCTTTACTATCTTGCTCTTCTCTTTTGAGGACAAGTGTGCTGGAGACTGTGTTGAAACCAAGTAGTTTGCTACATCAGCAAACCATGGAGAGAGTACTAAGATAGTGAATAGATGTTCATATGGCATTTGGTCATCCACCATTCCTTCTTCACTTGCAGGAAATTTTACTCTAAACAAAAAGTCAGCAACAACATTTTCTTTATCAGGCTTATCAATAATGGTCAAGTCAAGCTATTGCAGTAAAAGTAACCATCTAATAATGCGAGCATTTACATCCAATTTGTTCATTAAATATCTAATTGTATCATGATCAGTGTGCACAAAAGTTTGATAGCCTGTGATATAATGTCTGAATTTGTTTAAGGAATGCACGACAACTAGGAGTTCCTTCTCGGTCACTATATAGTTTAACTCTACCTTTGACAAGGTTTTTATTATAAAGTATATGGAATAAGGCAACTTTTCATCAATTTGTCCCAAGGCTGCTCCTATTGCTTTGTTCGAGGCATCTGTGTGAATGTGGAAAGGTAGGGCCCAGTTTGGGCCTCTCAAAATCGGGGCAGTCACAAGCTTGTTCTCCAAGGTATCTAGGGCCTCTAGACAATTTTTTTCCCATATGAACTTGACATCTTTACCTAAGAGGCCAAACAAAGGAGAGGCTAGCTTGCTGAAATCTTTAATGAATCTTCGGTAATACCTAGCTAAGCCTAGGAAACTTCTGACATCTCTCACCTTTTGAGGAGTTGGGACCCTTTGAATGATGGCAATTTTGTTGGGGTCCACCAACAATCCTTGTTGAGATATTGCATGACCTAGCACAGTCCCTTCAGTCATCAAAAATTCACATATTTCCAGACTGAGGGACAGTTTCATCTCAATACACTTGTCTAGAACTTTTCTTAGGTTAGATAAAGCTTCCTGAAATTCAGAGCCATAAGGAGTAAATTCATCCATGTATATCTCTACTGCATCATGAACTAATTCAGAGAATATAATCAATACCGCTCTTTGGAAAGTGGCAAGAGCATTACACAAACCAAAAGGAAGGACCCAGTATGCAAAGGTACCCCAAGGACAAGTGAAAGTGGTCTTGTCTTGGTCTTCCAAGATGATTTGAATCTAATTGTACCCGCTAAACCCACCTAGGAAAGAGAAAAGCTTTTTCCCTACCAGACCGTCTAACACTTGATCTATGAAAGCTAAAGGGAAATGGTCCTTTTTAGTGGCTTTGTTAAATTCTTGATAGTCGACACAGATTCTTCACTTACCATTTTTCTTTGGCACTAGAACCAAAGGAGAGACCCATTCACTCTTAGAGATGGGATAGATGAATCCTACATCAAGAATTTTCTGCAATTCTTCCTTAACAATATCTTTAAGTGTTGGATTCGTCCTTCTTTGAGGCTGCCTGACTGGCTTACAGTCCTCCTTGATGTATATATGATGAGTACATGCTAAAGGGTGCA
This sequence comes from Pinus taeda, assembly GCA_000404065.3. Classification (NCBI taxonomy): domain Eukaryota; kingdom Viridiplantae; phylum Streptophyta; class Pinopsida; order Pinales; family Pinaceae; genus Pinus; species Pinus taeda. The sequence continues at coordinate 259,746 of APFE031229292.1, read as the reverse complement.
CTCCCTTCATCTCCTTATAACTCCAAGCGAAGGCATCTAGGTGGTTTCTCAGCAAGCTACATAGTTCCTTCTCCTCGGAAGTGGATAGGGATGGATTGACTTTCAAGGTTCTTTATGGGCCGAACTCTATATTCTTAACATGGAGAGGGGTGGATTCAGCTACACGGAGATCAGTTGAGGTGTTTTTTTGGGTTTCTCTTACTACGTCCTCTAATGGTGATACACTAGGAGGTGGATTCTAAATCAGATTTTCAATCATATCATCCTCATCTTGTGGTTTCCCCCCCATGGTGATTTCTAATGCATAAAGTGGTGCAGAATAGACTTCATCCTCCTCTTCCTCCTCCAACCAGAGAGGTAGATCATGTTCTATCAAGGGTTGGGCAGGAGGATATAGGATTAACTACTTGGACATATGCTCGTTCTTTATGGTCATGTTCCCATCTCGACAGCTAATGTAGGCATCGGTGATAGCCAACTAGGGTCTTTCCAGAATGAGAGGATACACAGTGAGCTTTGCCTTTGGCTGGAGAACTAAGAAATCAGTAGGGTACTCCCAAGAATCAATAGAGACCATCACATCTTCTACAATCCCTTTAGGGGTCACGGTGGAGTGGTCTGCAAGTTGTAGCACGATCGTGGTCTTCCTCAAGGAGCACTAGAGGTTGAGTTTGAGTATTGTGTCCATTTTCATCACATTAGTGGCAACTCCTAGATCAATCAAGGTGTGTGGGATCATGGTGCCATTGATGTGGACATCGACTACTGGGCTTCCAGGGTCCAGATGTTTGGACAGATTACCTGCCCCAACATCAGGTTGGACAGTTACCCTATGACACTGATGGTTGGGGCATCCCTCTTGCGCCTTCCTGGATGCCTAAAGCACTTCTCTTTGATCAACCTATTGTAGATAGAAACATATTTTATGGCTTGGGGAAGTGGTATCTTCACACATAGATGTTTCAATTCTCCCAAGAGTTCAATTTCTTCTGGGGTAGGCTGGACTGTTGTGGATAGTCTCTCGGGAAAGAGAGGATTTGCTTTAGGTTTGCTTTCCTCTTTATCTTCCTCAACCTCCCTGGGTGGAGGCTGGCTATCTGGGAGAACTTTCCCAGATCGCAAGTTAATTTCTTGAATCTCCACAGTATAAGTCAGTGATGATGGTTCCCCACCATACACTTGTTGAGCCTGTCTATTGTTCAGGTTCGGATTTCGTTGGGCAGGCATTTGGGGTTACTTTAGTGAAGCAGGAGGTAAAAATTGTGATTGAGCAGGTGGTGGAGCCAAAAGAGCAGGAGGAGAGTTGTATTGGGTCCTCCACCCCTGATGAGATGCATTCCACTGAGGCTGCGACTTAGCATAGGATTGAAATGAATGGGTGGCTAGTTGGGCATGATATGGAGATGTGAAGGACCAAGGAGGAGGTGTGGACTAGGAAGGATGAGCACGGGGGCCCCAAGAACATATGGAAGTGACTTGGTTGGGGTTGTAGTATGCATGAGATGTCCCCTGCATCCCCTGCTGATATGGTCTAGGTCCATGGGGCCTCCTTTGGTTTATGTAATAGAGCTATTCAGTGACTCCCTCATCCCCTTGAAAAAAAACTTTAATTCTAGGTAAGGAAGGGCACTTATCTGTAGAATGATTTCTTCACAAACTAAAAAAACCTCTATAGAGTTCAATGGGAATTCATTCATAGGATGCCTCCTGGTGCATGTAGGGAAAAAAATGGCCAAAGCCCACTCTGCTACCTCTTGTTTCCTTTTGATATGCAAGGTATCCATTTGCATGGAAAGAGTCTACAACATCTCACTCTTGAAGTCTTCTAGCATGTTTCCAATTTCTCCTTTAATGGATGAGTTAGAGGACGAGGTACTAGCTATGGTTGACTCCTCCTACCTTTCTTTATGGCTGCTCTAGAATGGTTCCTAAAAACAATCTTTATGTCCTCATAAGATAGTTGGTAGATGTCTCTCGTGGCCAATAGATGGAGGGTTTCTAAAAGATCTTCCCAAATTCCCCTGAGCAAGACCAGCTTCAGAAACTTGGGGTCATGTGTACACCCAACCCTTTTTTAACTGAGTTGGAACCTCTCCTCATACTCTTCCAGGGACTCATCACTTCTTATAGTCATTCATAAAAAAAATTCTTTAGTATGTTTTGACCTACAATAGTATTGATACTTGTTGTTAAAGGCTTGTTGCATATGAGCCCAAGTTGTGATGCTATTGCCAGGTAATCCCATGAACCAACCTAATGTTGCATCCTTGAGAGTAGAAAGGAATAGTTTCAACTTTTTCTCATCTTCTACATAGTCATAGGTTTGACAGATAATAGAAAACTTAAACAAAAAGGCGTCAGGATCTTCTGTCGTTAGACCGTGGAAATGAGGTAGGGTGGAAGGGCTTATATTCTTCATTTTGGTGTCCCCATTGGTCTCCTGAATGGGAAAGGTACCCTCTATTCTCTCTCCATTCCCCCTAGCATTCCTGTGTTTAGCCATTGGATTCAAAGGAATGCTTTCTTCTTCTTTTTCCCCTATAGGTTCTTTAAATATGTCTGGTTTTTCACCTAAGGGTTCTTCTTAATCACAGCCACTGAAGAAGAGAGAAGGTTGGTTGTGTGAAGGTGTGGGGGTGTTGGGGGGTTACTCAAACCTTGCTGAAAAACCTCTCAAAACTTTCTCAACTATTCTCCTTTCCTCAATTGTCTCACCATGACTCTTGATTTGAGTAACCAACCCAACTACATGTGTAAAAAACGAGTCTACATTCTCATACTCTTTCATACAAAGTGTTTCAAAGTATCTCCTTAGCATTTGTAGCTTTGTCGTCTTCACTTTTTCCATGCTTTAGTAGGTTGTTTGGAGGGTGTCCCATGCTTGCTTGGACTTTGTTTCTGCTGCAACCCTTGGGAAAATACTTTCATGAACTACTTGAAAAATGTAGAAGAGGGTTGTCACTTCTTGCTATTGTCCCTCAACAAATTCCTTTTTGCTTGAAACAAGGCATTGTATGTTGTTGCATCTGTTGGTTCTTGAAGATCATTCTCCACCAAATCCCAAATGTCTTGAGAAGAAAACAGGGCCTTCATTGTAAGAGGCCAATAATTATAATTTTTCCCATTAAACTGAGTTGTCAGAGGATTAGTCAATTTTGTGCTTGATGTTTCCATTTCTGAGTGAAAAAGATAAAAATAAAATCTACCTACTGGTAAATACGCTTTAAAGGGAAAAACAATTTTCCCTCAAAACAATTTTTTTTTACTCTTAGTAAAAACACTTGTTTTTACATTAACAGAGTTAAAAAAATTCACGAGGACACGAATCAAATCAGATGCAAGTCTTCAATCTTTAGTCGCGGCAAGGTAATTGCAACAACATAGAGGCTTAATTAAAACAGAAATCACTTGCATCAGGGAAGGTCTTCAGGCAAGGTAATCACAACTACACAAAGGCTTAATTAAAACATAGAACATACTTTACGACCACATCCAAACATAACATACTTTTTCTTATATTTCAAAACATAGGAAAATACATTCGCATGATAAATTAGAGGTTGTTGCTCTGATTATATTTCAAAACATATGAAAACATTATATTTAAAAACATAGGAAAATATATTCGCACGATAAATTGGAGGTTTCTTCTCTTAGTAAAACAAGAAAGATCTTACTGCGATTTACACTTTGTGGACAAAGTAAAACACAGTAAATGTTGTTTTCAAGCGCCGACCAAAATTCACTCCACAATTTTCTCTTCACGTTTGAGACTTTCACCCTCTATCTCGCTCAACTTTGCAAATGACTTTTACATCCATATTTATCCAAAGCATACATCTTTGACATTAGTATTAAGACACGAGATGAGCGATTATGGAGAATGAGGGATTTCTTGAACTTGGAGGTGTTGTGGAGTGTGGATAAAGGTCGCGGAGTGAATGCTTGCCCATACATATTAGTGTTGTCTTTAGTGACTTTTTGGATGTTTTTCCGATGAGTTTTTCCTGTCTAATTTCTCTAAAATTTTACTAAAATCACAAGATTGATGGGTAACCCTACACATTGGAAGTGCCATAGGATTTTTTAGGGTGCTCAATCCATATATGCAGTCAATAATCCAGTTTAAATAACAGAAATCAAGATTTCAACTCAAATTGTTCTCCCAGATTCGACATCGGAAAGTCCAAAAAGTCACACTAAAGAAAACTCCATACATATTTACCAAAAAACATTAAATGTCTTCAACTCTCTACTATGTTTCGGAATGATCAGTGATGTACTTCTACTCAGACTTTAGTCTTTCCACATGAAAACAAAATTACAACCTGCAAAAGTACTTCTGACAAGTATGGTTGTTTTTAGAGTGTTTAAGGCAATGGTTGGGATTAATATATCCAACACATCTTTGTGCTGATGATAAGACGCTTAATGAGTCAAAACATAGACCCCGAAAACCTCGATGTAAGTAATTGGGAAACGATTCGAATGATGTTAAGTTGCCAAATATATAGCTTTCAAATTAATTCGACATTAATGGATTCAATGCATAATTAAAACAAGGCCACATAACTAGCTTAGTTTGATTTAGTTACTTTTTATTTTGTATGGATGTAATGTAATTAGTTTTGGTTAAATTTTATTAGTCAAAATATTGTTGTTCTCTTGTTGTTTTTTTCTTAGATGTTATATAACAATCTTTCTTTTTCCTTTGATGTGTAATATACCTAGCCACTTGGTTCACAAACCTACTTCCACTGCTTGCATAAAATTCTATGAGATAATTGATTGATTGCTTTCTTTGCATACACATGATGTTTATTGCTAGGAGTGAGTATTCAATATTGTGGGTCATAAAATTATTATGAAATTAGACGAAATAAGAGAACACCAAAGCCTTATCAAGGCCTTAAAAGAGAAGATGAGACCCAATGCATTTAAGACAATGAATATATATATCTATATATATATATATATTATATATATATATATATATATAATATATATATTATATAGATAGATAGATAGATATAAATGAATCTCGTAAAGTGTGCTTTAATTTAGTCCACAACGAAACTTTTATCGAACCGATATACCTGCCAATGGCATAAAATTATCCCAGATAAACTAGAATGTGAATCTATAAGAAATAAAAAATTATAAATAACTCAAATAAGTTAGTAATAGAAAATTAAATAAACTATTAATATATATATAAAATTATTATAATTCATAAATCAATTGACAAATAATATTATGAAAGCAATAAATAAAATTATAAAAATATATTATATATAACTCCTTATAAAAATTAGCCAAAAACTATTCTCCTAAAAAAAATTATACCTATATTTTCCTTTTATACCTATATTTTGTTTTTATTTTAAAATAAAAAAATTATTATTATTATAATTAAAACCTTTATAGTTTTTTTGTTACAAACCATTAGGTATATTCTCTTAGAAATATGAAAATAATAGCACAAATATTTTTCTATAATCATTATGACATTCTAATTTCCGAAAATAACTCATAACTTTATTAATTAAAATAATGCTGGGAAATATTAACTAATTTATAACCAATAGCTCTATTAATTAACTAAAGAAATCTTGTTGTGGATTGATAGTAAATGTAGTTGGGAGTTTTTATTCCGAAGCTTAATCACTTTGTTTTTCATTGTTGTAATGCACATCTCTTGTCCACATTAGTGTGTTACAACAATAGCCCTAATAGTTAACGAAATTATTTCGTAAACCTTAACATTAATGAAAAATTGTCGTAATAACATTTATATGCATTAATAATTGCTGGTACACTAGCATCATTGTACAGTATGACCCAAATTATTTCAACCAATCAAAAAGAAAAAAATAAATTATTTTCAAAATAAATTAAATTAATTTCTAATATTAATTTTAGAAAGTGTTGTTTAATTTTCTACTCAAACTAAGATCAATTTAAAGCCAACCATATTTTGAATATGTTATACTGCCAACGATAAGATAATAATAATCCTAATAATATGCCATTGATTAGTGTCACCACAGAAAACATTACATTAAGAAGAAAGAATATATTGGCAATGCATTAACCTTTGGTAATTTAACATTAATGAAATGAGATCAAATTAAAAATTTATAAATAAATATAAATATATTATTTCTATAGTTATAATAATAAAAAATAGTTATTTTTTAATAATTTATATTTAATAATTATTAATAATTTTATATCAATTATATTGATAAATATAGTTATTTAAATAAATTTTTTTTAATGTAAAAACAAGAACTTGAAATACAAAAATTAAAGACACCGAGCTTGGTTCTAATCAAAATAAATTTATTGGATTATTGATTTACTGTTGCTAGAACAAATTGGGTGTGAATGACCTTGCCCTTTCCGGAGCACATGGAGGTGAATGGCCTTGCCTTTTCCGGAACACAGAGAGGTTACGAGTAGATCTTTTTTCTCTCCCATTGATAACTCCAAATTGTAATATATTCTATTTTAACAATATGCTTATGCCCTCACATTAAGAATTTCTACAAACGAACTTGTTCATTATGTTGAAATCGTAATTTCAACTGCGCTCTAGCGATAAGCAGTCCAGCGATTCAGCAAATGAGCAGAGCAGCAGCTTGCGACTTCAGCGAGGAGAGAGACTTCAGCGATGACTAAACCGCCGATATCACATCGGGGAAATGGAAGTGGAGTATTATAAAGTTTTTTTTATTATTTGCGATGAGCGATCGCCGATATCGCTATCGGCATATCGCTATCGGCGGAAACCAAATGGGCAGCCTTTACCATAACATAAGTTGCGACCCGATATCCCGAACCCGATGGGTATTCAACATTTTGTTTAAAGTTATTTCAGTTCCGGCAGTGGCTCGTTTTATGTTTTTTTTTATGCATGTTAGGCATATGTTAAAATATGTTATATGGGAGGTATTGACAAAGATTGTGATCGGGATTTCGCAATCGGGGAAACCTTGGGTGCACAACTTTTGCATATATGTGTGCCATGCGATGAAGTCCGGACCCGATGGATTTCGAAAACCATATTGTATAATGGTTGAAGCAAAAGACAACAAATAAATTTGACGTGAAGTAAAAGTTTCCTTACTGCCGTTTATCTCAGTAAAACAATAAATGCAATTTACTGTGGTTGGTAAGTTTTTGGTGAAGTTTTTTTTAATTTTGTTCAAGTGGGAGTATGGGCAAGCCAGTAAGACCGTTTAATTTTTATTGTCTTTCTTTTAGGGAAATATGGCGATGTAAGTAACTTCCTCTGGAGTCATATATATGTGTAAATTTCTTTGGTAAATGTAATGAATTGAAAAGGAAGGCACAACAGTGTGTTCTCTATATGCATTTTGGAGTCACGCAGCAACGTGAGTAAAAATTCATGTGTAATTTTTCACAGAAGTGAAATGCAAAGTGGTGAATCCCTCTCCGAGAGAGGAAGTTTATAATCTCTAACTACATTTTTTTTTTAATAGAAATCCTTGGTCTGCAAACTCTGTCCTCTGGTGCTCAGAAATTTTTATGTTTCCGCTGTGTTAAAGATCCTGTGAGAAAACAGAGCATTGTCTCTGTGTGCAAATTTTTATTGTTTTTGGGATTTTACCAGAAAAATCCCCAATAGTGGTATCAGAGCTAGTTCAAGCTCTTTGAAGGTGTCAAAGAAGCTGAAGAAAGTTTTTTTTGTTGCAGCAGCTTCTCCAGCAATGTGAAGACTCAGCAAAAGAATCCAGGTATCTCTCAGACCAGTTTTTGTGTTACTGCTGAAAGAACAGACAATATTTTAAATACATAGTCAAGGATTTAGAAGCATAGCTGAGAATGCAAGGAATGGCTAGCACAAGCACTAGTATGGGTTTGTTTAACCCTCAATTCCCACAGTTCAATGGGACAAACTATGACTATTGGGTAATAACCATGAAATCCTTATTTGCATGTCAAGATTTATGGGAACTTGTTGAAGATGGCTTTGATGAACCAGCAAATGAGAATGAGTTTAACAGATTAACTCAGGCAGAGAAAGACCTATTGAAGAGCAATAGGAAGAAGGATTCAAAAGCCCTTGTATTTTTGTATCAAGCATTAGACAAGAGTGTGTTTCCAAGGATAGCAGGAGCTAAGACATCCAAAGAACCATGGCAAACTCTCAGAACAGCCTACGAAGGCATGGAGAAAGTGAGGACAGGAAAACTATAGTTGCTGAGGAGAGATTTTGAGAATCTGTGCATGAAGGAGTCACACAATATTGACTCATTCTTCACACATGTAATTGGTATGGTCACACAAATGAGGACTCATGGAGAAACCATTGAAGAAAGGAGGATTGTGGAGAAAATATTGAGGGTCTTACCCTCAAAGTTTGATGTTATTTTCACTACCATAGAAGAGACAAAGGATCTCTCAAACTTTTCAGTTGATGAACTTCATGCATCACTGATAACTCATGAGCAGAGGTTGAGTAGAAATGAAAATTCATCTCTAGAGCAAGCCTTCAAGACCCAGATGTCCTTTGGAAGAGGAAGAGGTCAAGGAAGAGGAAACAAGAGAGGAAGAGGCAGAAGCCAAAACAGAGGTGGAAGGAACAGTCCAGCAAATGTTCAAGGAAGAGGCAGCAATTCAGATCAGAACCAAGGCCATGGCAGCAGCCAACAAAGAGGACAACATCATGCTCAAGGAAAGAGGTATGAAAAGTCCAATGTCCAATGTTATTATTGTAAAAAATATGGGCATTATGCCAATGAGTGTAAGAAAAAGCAGCATGATATGAGTAATAGTTCTAGTGCAAATATCACTAGAGAAAATATCAGCCAAAATAATGTTTTATTAGCTTGTAACATGGTTGAAACGAATAGTGAAGATAGATGGTTCTTAGATTCCGATTGTAGCAACCATATGACAGGAAACTTAGCATTGTTTTCTGCTTTAGATCAAAGTGTGAAGTCACAAGTCACACTTGGGACTGATAGTAAAATCTCTGTTATGGGAAAAGGATAAGTCAAAATATTTACAAAGAAGGGTGAAAAGAAAACCATAGCAGATGTCTACTATGTCCCTGGAATGAGGTGTAACCTCTTGAGTATTGGACATCTTGTCCATAAGGGGTACAATGTTTTCTTTAAGAATGATGTATGCACCATCATGGATATAGCACCGAGCAAAAGATGCATTGCTGAAGTGAGGATGACAAGGAACAGGATGTTCCCTCTCAAAATAAGAGCAGATTTGAAAAACAAAGAGGTAATTGCAGCAGTTACCCAAGAGGCTTTCCAAAGTGTGCCAAAAGATGAAAAATGGTTGTGGCACTTGAGATTTGGACATCTCAACTGTGGAGGTATTAATTTGTTAAGCAGAAAAGGAATGGTAAGAGGATTACCATTGATAGAGAAACCTCACAGCCTTTGTGAAGGTTGCATATTGGGGAAACAACACAGAGAAAGTTTTCCATCAGGGAAATGCATAAGGGCAAAAGCACCCTTAGAAATTGTCCACTCAGATGTATGTGGACCGATGCAAACCCCATCACTAGCAGGCAACCAATATTTGCTAACTTTTATTGATGATTTTACAAGAAAATATTGGGTTTATTTCTTGAAGAATAAGAGTGAAGTGTTTGAAAAATTCCGAAATTTCAATGCACCTGTTGAAAACGAAAGTGGCCTGCATATCAAAGTTTTGAGAATAGATAGAGGAGGTGAGTATATCTCCAAAGAATTCCTACGATTTTGTAGAGAAAATGGAATTCATAAGCAATTCACAGCAAGGTACACCCCACAGCAAAATGGAGTTGCTGAAAGGAAGAACAGGACCATCATGGATATGGTGAGAAGCATGTTGAAGGCAAAGCATTTGCCAAATGACTATTGGGTTGAAGCTGTAAATTGTGCAGCATATATTCTAAACAAGAGCCCTACAAAAGCAGTGATGAATAGAGTGCCAGAAGAAGCATGGAGTGGGAGAAAGCAAGGAGTCACCCACATGAGAGTGTTTGGATGTGTGGCCTATGCACACATTCTAGATCAGCTAAGGAGGAAGTTGGACAGCAAAGGGGAGAAATGTCTTTTCATTGGATACAGTGAAGAATCCAAAACTTACAGGTTGTATATCCCATCTACCAAGATTTTTTTTGTGAGCAGAGATGTTCAATTTATTGAGGAGGAAGCTTGGGATGGAAGCATAGAGAAAACAGTGAATGTTAAAAACTGTTTGTCTCATGATGAAGATGATGAGGATGTGGCTGAAACGCATCCCCAAACAGCAGTGCCAACACTAGGATAGCAAGGAACACCCTTGAGGAGAAATGAAAGTACTTCTCCACGCACACCACAGAGTGGAAATTCAAGTGCATCTTCAAGCACTTGCACACCGAATGAAAGAGGTAAGAAATTTAGAAACTTGAGTGACATTTATGATGAAGGAATGAATTCCTTGTTTGCTCTGTATTGTCATGTTGATGATCCTATTCATTTCAAAGATACAATCAAAGATAAGAAATGGATAGAAGCTGTGGATGAGGAAATGAATGCCATAGAGAGAAACAAGACATGGGATTTGGTTGAGCTACCAAAAGGTAAAGAAGTCATTGGAGTTAAATGGGTCTATAAGACCAAGTGCAATGCTGAAGGCAAGATACAAAGACACAAGGCAAGGTTGGTTGTCAAAGGGTACAGGCAGTAGTATGGGAGAGACTATGAGGAAACTTTCGCACCGGTTGCAAGAATGGAAACCGTGAGAGCAGTGTTGTCCATAGCAGCACAAAACAAGTGGAAAGTTTACCAAATGGACGTGAAGTCAGCATTCCTAAATGGAGTGTTAAATGAGGAGGTCTATATTGAACAGCCTCTAGAATATGAGAGGAAAGGCCAATAACACAAAGTATGCAGATTGAAGAAAGCTCTATATGGGCTCAAACAAGCACCAAGAGCGTGGTACAGTAGGATAGATTTCTATCTACTCAAAAATGAGTTTGACAAATGTGAGGGAGAACCTACCGTCTACATCAAAGAAAAGGATGGTAAGATTTTAATTGTGGTGTTATATGTTGATGATGTTATTTTCACAGGTAATGATGATCAGCTCATTAAAAATTTCAAATCAGTCATGAAAGAAGAATTTCAAATGACTGACATGGGTTTGCTGAGATACTTCTTACGAATAGAAGTAGATCAAAATGAAAAAGGAATTTTTATCTCTCAAGCGAGATATGTAAATGAAGTGCTGGGTAAATTTAATATGCAAGAGTGCAAGGCAGCAATCACTCCCACAGTAATGGGATTAAAACTCAGCAAAGAGGACAGCAGCAAGGATTTTGCTCCTAGCTTATATAAGAGTATTGTAGGCAGCCTTATGTATTTAACAGCAACTAGACCTGATATTATGTATGCTGTTAGTTTAATTTCCAGATTCATGGAAAAGCCAAAGGAGGGACATTGGCAAGCAGCAAAAAGAATTCTGAGGTATGTCAAAGGTACCAAAATGTTTGTAATTTTATATAATGTCTCAGAGCATTCAGATTTAGTTGGATACACCAATAATGATTGGGCTGGAAGTGTTGATGATCGGAAGAGCACTTCCGATTATGTTTTTCACATGGGCTCAGGAGCCATTTCATGGGCTTCTAAGAAGCAGTCCATTGTAGCATTGTCTACAATAGAGGCTGAATATGTGGTAGCTACAGCAGCAACATGCCAAGCAGTTTGGATGAGAAGGATGTTGAGGAGCTTAGGCTGAGAGCAGGCAAAAGCGATAGTGATTTTTTGTGACAATAGCTCAGCTATTGCATTGTCAAAGAATTTAGTGTTTCATAAGAGAACGAAACACATTGATACAAGGTTGCACTACATCAGAGAATTGCTGAACAATGGAGAAATTGTCCTAGAACATTGCAGGACCTCAGGAACAGGTAGCAGACATTTTGACAAAGCCACTAGATCAAAAAAGCTTTGAATTTTTGAGGAAATGTTTTGCTATGATTGAATGCCCAGTAGTTGAAATTAAAGGGGAGTGTTGAAATCGTAATTTCAACTGCGCTCCAGTGATAAGCAGTCCAGCGATTCAGCAAATGAGCAGAGTAGCAGCTTGCGACTTCAGCGAGGAGAGCGACTTCGGCGATGACTGAACCGCCGATATCGCATCGGGGAAATGGAAGTGGAGTATTATAAAGTTGTTTTTATTATTTGCGATGAGCGATCGCCGATATCGCTATTGGCATATCGCTATCGGCGGAAACCAAATGGGCAACCTTTACCATAACATAAGTTGCGACCCGATATCCCGGACCGGATGGGTATTCAACATTTTGTTTAAAATTATTTCAGTTCCGGCAGTGGCTCGTTTTATGTTTTTTTTATGCATGTTAGGCATATGTTAAAATATGTTACTTCAATTCCAAGAAAATATCTTAAGAAGCCCAAGTCAGTCATTTCAAATTCACTTTTCATGACTGCTTTAAAATCAGCAATGAGAGAAGCATCATTGCTAGTAAAAATCAGATCATCTACATATAAAACAACAATGATAATCTTACCGTCATTTTCCTTTATGTAGAGTGTGGGTTCACCATCACACTTATCAAACCCATTCTTAATCAGATAAGCATCTATTCTGCTGTACCATGCTCTTGGAGCTTGCTTCAGCCCACAAAGAGCCTTCTTCAGTTTGCAAACTTTATGCTCTTGGCCATCAACTTCATAACCTGGAGGTTGTTCAACATAAACCTCTTCTTTCAACACTCCATTTAGGAATGCAGATTTAACATCCATCTGATAAATCTTCCATTTGTGTTGTGCTGCAATAGACAACACTGTCCTGACTATTTCTATCCTTGCTACTGGTGCAAAGGTTTCATCATAGTCTCTGCCTCGTTGCTGCTTGTAGCCTTTCACAACAAGTCTTGCTTTGTGCCTGTCAATCTTGCCTTCAGCATTGCTTTTGGTCTTATAGACCCACTTAACTCCAATGGTATCTTTGCCTTCAGGGAGGTCCACTAACTCCCATGTGTTACTCTTTTCAATTGCACCAATTTCTTCATTCATTGCTTCAATCCATTTATCTTCATTTATAGCATCTTCAAAATGAACTGGGTCATCAACATGTCAATATAAAGCAAATAATGAATTCAGACCGGTATTGGTACTTACCTCTCCTTGTTCATAAATCTCATTCAGATTTCCGAATCTTGGTCTTCTTGGTGTGCTGGAAGTTCCATCCGAACTTGAGGGTATTTCAGATCTCTGTGGTGTGCTTGAAGAAGCACTGCCTTGACTTCTTAAGGCTGTTCGGATTCCAGCTTGTGGTGTGGTTTGCTGATTTTGCTGTGGTGGAGGAGGAACCACCAAGGAAGGATTATTTGCTGCTGTCCCTTCCTGTTCTTCTTCATGAGACACAATTGTCTTGACATTCACTGTCTTTTCTAGACTTCCATCCCAAGCTTCATCTTCAATGAACTGCACATCCCTACTTACAATCAATTTCTTTGTGGATGGATTATAGAGTTTGTATGCTTTTGACTCATCACAATAGCCAACAAACACACACTTCTCCCCCTTACTATCAAGCTTTCTCCTTAGTTGATCTGGTACATGTGCATAAGCCTTACAACCAAATACTCTCATGTGAATGACTGTTTGCTTTTGACCACTCCATGCTTCTTCTGGTATTCTATTCATGACAGCTTTAGTTAGGCATCTATTCAAGATATACACTGCGCAAGTGACAGCTTCTGCCTAATACTCATGAGGCAAGTGTTTTGCCTTCAGCATACTTCTGACCATGTCAAGAATGGTCCTATTCTTTCTTTCGGCAACACCGTTTTGCTGAGGTGTATACCTTGCTGTAAACTGCTTTTGTATGCCATTCTCTTTGCAAAAACGCAGAGTCTTGGGAGATGTATTCTCCTCCTCTATCTGTTCTGAGCACTTTGATGTAGTGCCCACACTGTTTCTCAACAAGAGTTTTGAAGTGGCAGAATTTCTCAAACACTTCACTCTTTTGTTTCAGCATATACACCCATGTCTTTTTGGTGTAATCATCAATGAAAGTTAAAACATATCTATTTCCGCCAAGTGATGGTACTTGCATCAGTCCACATACATCAGAATGGACAATTTCCAAGGGTGCTTTTGCCCTTATACTCTTTCCTGCTGGAAAGCTTTCTTTGTGTTGCTTGCCCAAGATGCAGCCTTCACAAAGGTTGTCCGGCTTTTCAATCAACGGCAATCCTTTTACCATTCTCTTTCTGTGCAACAAATTCAGGCCTCCGAAATTGAGATGTCCAAATCTCAAGTGCCACAACCAATTCTCATCTTTCACTTGCTCTTGAAAGACTTCTTGT
>APFE031229292.1:220171-237056 GCA_000404065.3 Pinus taeda | reverse complement strand
CAACCATCTAAAATAATGCTAATTGACATAAATATAAATTCTCATAAAGATGATCCGGTGCAAATCGGTTACACATGTCTAAACAGTGTGGCCATTAAATGAGAAAATATAAAGAAGTCATATACATTACAAATTAACACATTTAAGCATCAGCTAAGCATTCACCTTTATATTAGGATCGGGAAAATTTTACCATCCAAAAACACAAAATTTTGCAAAAACTGGAGGAATAGAAGATAAAAAGCTAGAGGCTGCGGAGCTATAAAATATTGAAAATATATTTAGACCTTGAAGGTTTCTGGCGTAAGACATGTAATTAATTATATCCTCCTCCAGTGGCAGTGAATCCGTTGACGAGAGTGAGGGCATTACTGATCAATTTACAAACATATTGCACACTGCCGGTGACCATGGCCGTAACTTTACCTGTGGCGTTGAGATCCTGAAAGCCATTACTGGAGGAATAGAAGATAAAAAGCTAGAGGCTGCGGAGCTATAAAATATTGAAAATATATTTAGACCTTGAAGGTTTCTGGCGTAAGACATGTAATTAATTATATCCTCCTCCAGTGGCAGCGAATCCGTTGACGAGAGTGAGGGCGTTACTGATCAATTTACAAACATATTGCACGCTGCCGGTGACCATGGCCGTAACTTTACCTGTGGCGTTGAGATCCTGAAAGCCATTGAGGCAGGAGTCGTGGTCAGTCAGGGCAGCGCTCATCCACGTCTCCACGTTGCTCATCTGAAACTTGGGGATATATCTCAGGAACCATTCACTGAGATAGTAAAGTTCTGTCTAATATGCTCAAGAGGATCATCGAAGGGGAAAAGCACAATCCAAGATGCCTCTGCCTGAATACAAAAATTTGCAAGTGGAAGAGTAACTAAAGCAGAGATCCGGAATTTATTTGAAAAATTCAAAACCGACATCATTAGTACTCTATTTGCTTAGATAAAAGTAACGGTAAAATATTTTCTTACACTTTCGCAGCCCTGGAATTAATAAAACGAGCTCATTTTACCAGATCCAAGCCGTAAAATGAAAAAGAAAACATCATATCCAGCATCGCTTTCAAACGAGAGTGCCGACTGTAGAATTGAAGATAACCTTCCAGGTTTTCCTGGTCAAGTTCCAGGCCAAAAAAATGGGAAAGCTTAAGTAAATAAATCTGCACACACGCGTTGAATGAATTCCGACTCTGTTGTTTATGACATTCCGAGCCCTAAAATGCAAAAAAAAAAAAAACAAAACCAATATATCAACGCTTTGTTGACCAAAGCGCATAACTGTCAAATACGAAATACATTCCAATTTCCTAGATCTTCATCATCAAGATACAAACAGTAAAATGGATAGACGATGCAGTAAATATACAGTAACATACGTGCGAAAAGAAATTCCGAGTGATTTCCTGTATCAAATCCTAAGTAACATATGAAAAAGAAAAACCGTAAAAACGTGAAACTCACTTCGAGCAGTACAGTATCAAGCTGCAAGCCGTAAAATGCCAGTGTTTTATTCTGCGCTGCGTAGCATTTCTGAAGGGTGCATGTGTATGCCCTCATACGTTGTCACAACAATCTCTGGATCTCTTGAAAGTCGCTGGACCTGCTTCTTCACTGCTCAGCTCCATTGCTTAAAACAAATATTATGAAAATAAGTACCTAACAGAGAAATTTCACAAAATACATTACACTGGGTATTCCTCTATTCACCATGTTATTATCTTTTTGACTAACTCAGCTACAAACAAAACCAAAAAGCATTGAAAGAAGAAATTGGAACAAACTCCACCAAACACACCAGATTACAGGAGAAATAAAACTATTACATCTTACAAGATTAAATCAGCCAGATCGACGACTTTAAAACAATTAATGAATCACTTTCACAAACTACTACCTAAGCAGGTTACGTTAGACGTAAAGCATTAAAAAGTAGGTGTGAGAATTTTTAGTGGGAACTTGATTAAACAATTTTTTATGTTTTTATTTTTATTTTTGAAATTATGTTAAGCGGAAGTTTATGTACAAAACTGCAACACAATCCACATGCAGAAGATATCCACCCACTTGAACAGCAGCAAAACGGTACCAAAATAGGGCAGATAAAGAAAATGAAATTGTGGGTACAAAAAATATGGCTGAAAAATCACCTGGAAAATCGAAAATCACGCTATTAAGTGGGGGCATTTTCGAGAAATTTAACCGCTCACCGCATGCATCTTCAAACAAGGTGACAAATTTCTTGGAAATCTCACAACGAAAGAGTCGAGAATTTAGAATCCCTCTTACTGGCTTCACCACCAACCAGGTTTTACTGCAGATCAGAAGCGAGATTTGTTAATAGTAAATACACACCGAAATGTCCAAGCTCAACAGTTTCCGCGCTGGATCTATTTTCCACTTCCACATCCATTACTAAAAGCTCAGAAACCTTTCCTACCACTGGCAATAGTTTCCGAACACCATCAGGAACCGCTTGTAACAATTAATTTATTTTTAAATTGGAAGGAAAGGGGAATGGACGTGTTACATTGCCTCCCCGCAGCAGAGTTACTGTTCTCGTTTTATTTTATTACCTCACTACAAAACGATGCAATCTAATGTGAGAGGTGTCCTTTATGATAAAAAGGGGCAGTAAAACATCTTCACAATTTCCGCTAGTGAAAAGACCCTAAAAATGGGAAGGGGATTGGGTGTACTACATAGCCTCCCCGGAGGCTATCGGAGTTCTCTTCTTTTCCCTCTTTTCAATTCTTTCTCTCTACAAAACGACGCTATCTAAAGCCAGAGGAATCAGCGTCACAGTTTTCTCTACTGAAAAGACTCTAGAAAGGCAAATGTCTTAAATGAAAAAATCAATGTCGATTCTCAGTTCACTTTCGGTCTCTACCAAAGGCAAAAGTGGAGAGCCTTTTCTGGGCAAAACCACTGTTACCAAAATTAATAAAATTTGGGATCGATAAATTTTAATAATTTGTCGTTGCGGTTACTGTTCGATGCCCTTAATTTAAAAAATCATAGAATGCTGAAAGGAGTTACAGCCTTATATAGATGGAACACTCGATAAATTCAAACACAGAAACACCTTGATGAAATTATAGGCATAAAAGTTATAAACTAACACAAATTTGCCCCGAGTTTAAAATGAACACAGAATGCCCTCAACGAATTTATAGGCATAGAAACAAACACAGAATCACATTGCCAAAGCTTATATGCATGTTAAGAAAACAGATTTGCCTTAAGGTAATATATTTGAGAGAGTCACTTCTAACCAAAAAACAGTGGTTCTGCTTGTTGTCAGAGCTGGATGCCATGTTCCAAGCAAAATTAAAAACAAATTAAAAAAAAAAAAAAAGCAAAGTGAATACACCGGAATCATCCGTCGATTCCCGGAATCGACGGTAGGCCAATTTCTTCATCGACCGAAATGGTTAAGGCATGAATGCCAAAGTCAAGGTCAACGCATCATTTCTCACGCTTTAAATCGTGACATATGGAAAATTAAACAAATAAATGAGATGAGAGTTCAGTCAGTTTGTTTGACGAACTCGGCTCAAAATCTCAATCTGACCAATTTAGGAAAAGAGAAAAACCCAACCAAAGATTTCAGAACCAAATAAACAACCCAAGTATTAACCCATAGGAAGGGTCGTCTGCTCACTTCTAACCCATGCGAATTCTAATGCTTCCAAAACATATATAAATAACTGAGCAGGGATCCTGAGCATCCAAACCACAGAAAGAATCCAAACAAACTTGAAATTAAGAATCTGCGGCAACTTTCTTGCACAACACAGTAATAACCTGCAAAATAGAACATTCCTTGGAAGAACACAGAATATCTTGCAGAAGAATATCTTGCAGAAGAAGACAAAACATTCCCTGGAAATATTTAGAAGAAGACAAATCATTCTTGCATATTCTAGCATGCGAAAAACTCAGCGGTTTAGAAGAAGACAAATCATTCTTGCATATTCTAGCATGCGAAAAACTCAGCGGGAGATACTTTTGATAATAATAAAAGGCAAAAACTGATAAAAAAACAAACCGTAAAATGGATAGACGATGCAGTAAATATACAGTAACACAGTAACAAACGTGCGAAAAGAAATTCCGAGTGATTTCCTGTATCAAATCCTAAGTAACATATGCAAAAGAAAACAAAAAATGAAAGTCCGCATTGTTTTAGTAAAAGCGCGAAACAGTAAAAACGTGAAACTCACTTCGACCAGTACAGTATCAAGCTGCAAGCCGTCAGTCTTTTATTCTGCGCTGGTTAGTCTTTTATTCTCCGTCACAGAACATTTCTGCTTGCAAGAATCTGTTCTAATATGACACGATACTTCATGTGAAGGCCAGGTGTTCATGATCTGAGAACCATCTCTAAAACAGATGCTAAGTGTCCACCACCTGTCGCAAATCATGATTTTGTAGGTGGCTCAGCAGGCTCCACTGGAACCAGTTTAAAAAACATTGGGTAAATAGCTCAGTCCACCCAAATTAAAATAATAATCCAAAAACTTTGGTTAAAAACCCAATGTTGCTTAAAAGCAAATTTGACATCGGCAATAAGGCCCAAAAACTTTGGTTAAAAGCCCAATTTCGCTTAAAAGTAAATTTGAGGTCGGCAATAAGACCCCAAAGTTGAATAGCCAATGAAAACCATCGAAAAATATTTAAATGATTTTAAAAATTCACTTTTTAGGTAGAACTTTGGTTAAAATATTGAATAGTGGTTGATATAAAAAAAAGTCAATGAAATTAATTTGTAGTCAACGCGATATCGATTGCTATAATACCTGCTTCGGCAGGTATAATAATACCACCCCATATTGGTTGCATAGTTACAAAACTACATTCCATGTAAAAGTATTTGAAAAAATCTAAAACACTGATGAAGATAATAAAATCATCGGTAACCGAAGCTATGGCAATGGAGATGAGTACTGGATTTGTACACAATTTTAATTTTTCTATCATCCTTTAGAAATAATAATACCACCCAATATTGGTTGCGTAGGTTACAAAAATATATTTCATGTAAAAGTATTTGAAAAAATATGAGATACTGATGAAGAGAATAAATCATAGAAGCTATGGCGGTGAAGATGAGTTGATTTATATGCGATTTAGTTTTCATTATATTATTGGGTCAAATTTAATGTGTCAAATCCAATGGGAAATATTATAGGTGGAATTTCATTTTTGGCAAATGAAAATTATTTACAGTTATGATGAAAATATATCATACAAGTTGCTGGAGAGTTCTTCTATTAATATTAGAGATAACCATAATCTAATATCAACTAAATTAAAAAAGAATTACAAATATCAAAACAAACAAATTATAAGAAAGTTAATATATTAACAATTCTTAATAAATTTTAAAATTAACATATTATTGGTAAATATAGATATGAACTTTTCAATTAAAAATAATTAGTCCAATTATATAATATATATATTATATATATTATATAATATTATATATAATATAATTGAAAAATATTTATAAATTGAATATTTTTTTTAATTTTAATTAAATACAAATATATTAAATTAATTTTATTCTATTTTTTTCATCATCTTAAATATATATCTATCTATTCATTAAACAAAACCAATCCTCTCTTATTAGTCCCTGTTCCCATTTGCAAGGACTATAACAATCAAAATTGTTTATGAATTAATTAGGCACACAAAAGTGAAGATATAATAAATTTTTTAACCAAAGTTTGGTCTAAGTCATGTATTACATTTTACATTTTTTCACATTTTATTCTATGTTTGAATTTGAGATATTATTTGGTCTTTTACCAAATTGGATATAACATTTTTTTACGAATAAGTTAATCTTAGCGAATGCTAGTATTAATTTAGTAACATTAAATATTAAATGTTTTATGAGACTATTTCAAGCATTCCACTACTCTATAAGGTCTCAAACTTTCCACTGCCATGTGAGTTTTATGAAATCTCTACTTTGTGGTTTTACACTTGGCAAGCACATCCTCATGTCTTCATTTTTCCAGGTGAAAGATCCTTCAATATTCAATGCCTTTTCTTCACCTTCTTGGCCTTGAACTTCAATATTCAGTGCCTTTGCTTCGCCTTCCTGGCCTTGAGCTCTAGGTAGCCTGTAGGGGATGTCTACGAATGAGAGATGCTTCGTTCTACCCTACCCCCTTGATATATAACAGAAGATCATCACTTGTTGGAGGACTCCACGAGTTTTCTTGATTTTTATGTATCTCTGAAAGTTGTTGAGGGAAACTCTAGTTAGAAAACTTATGGATTCACCATGTAACTAGTTGTAGGTGCTTTCTCTTTGTATCTTCAAAAGTTCCTTCATGGAATTTTGGATTTTTTGTCTAAAATATGGTGGATGGATACCCTCCTCTATAGGCAGCTGCCAAGGGAAGCTTTGAAATTTTCTGATAGAAACTATCGTTGTCAATTTTACAAGTTAATTGTGTAACCAATTGTGCGAGACAAATTGAGTAAGAAAACCAGCTCCAACCATGATTGATGAAACACTAGATACTGATGGAAAAACTAAACTTGTGAATATACTTCATAGTAGAATTGGTAAGCAAATTCAATTTTTTCAATTCCATGATTCATAAATTTGGAGCACCAATAAGCATAAGACGTTGTCCTGTCAAAAGCTTTCAAACAATCTTCTTATCTTTCTTTTTTACTTTCACTTACTTTTATGTATCTATTTTGTTGAACCAACTAGCAACATAGCCACAAATATTTTTTGAATTACCATTGACAATATCAATTTTTTTCTTCCTAATTGCAAGTATTGTTTTCAATGAATGCAAAAAATAACCGCATATGATAAATCAGTGACATATTTTTTGAATTACTGTTCACGATATCAATTTATTTTCTCCCCTTAATTGTAGGTATTTTTTTCAATGAATGCAAGAAATAAGCTTCATGGGTTGAAATCAAAATGACACTTTTAGATTCCATTAAGATAATAAACTATGATATGGAAGTGATACATTCGCCATAGTCAAAATAGCTAGCAAAAATAATTTCACAATAAGTTCATGCAAGAACTAAAGCATTTAAAAATTGGAAATGCAGTGGCTAAAATGCATATTATGGCCAACATTTTCAATGAAATTGATAAAGTACTCATAGTTGAATTTTCAATAAAAGAAACCATTACCTGTAACTTTGAATGCAATCCCAGGGATGCATTATTTTGATTATTGACTATGATAAACCAGATTTAGATTCAAAGTAAGGGAATAATGAAAAGGAAACGAAAATCATGATAGTGAAGATTACCATAAAGAAATTGAACCTTCATGTTCAAGAAATTTACCACTATCATTACTTTAAAAATAATTCCAAGAAAAGTGAACAAATTATTAGTGACCAACTACAGCATTCAAAATAGAGTTTCTAAATTTTTTGTATGTTCTTACAATTAGCCATGGAATAGATTAAACAATCCTAGTAGATCCTCAAACTGAGTCTCATAGGACTAAGTAAGGACCATATAACAAGCTACACTCTTCTAGAATACACATATCATCCCAACGCCCAAAATTCACATCAAAATGGAAAAATTCACTTCTTTAATCGATGAAAACGAGATCTTTTTGTTGATAGGTGGTTTTCATTAATGTCAACCCAAGAAACAACGAGAGCTATCCATATTTTTGTCGAAAAATTTACCATGGAAAATCATGGTTTCTCGCATCCAAATTGCTCTAGTTAGTTTATCCTCAGAAATATCCTTCTGATGGTATGTGGCATGCCACATTTTTCCTCATAGTTGGAGAGTTATTCACAATTAAAGTTGGTGAGCCCCATTACTAGGATAAAACCCCATGGGTGGTGTCATTAAACATTTTATTAAGGATTATTTGTTACATTTAATTGTTATTAAGAATATTTATATTATGGTATTAAAAATATAAATAATTCTGCATTATTATTTATATATATTTAAGGGTTATTTATTATTGGATGAGACCTTTTACTCATGGCCCACCTACCTTACTGTATAATATATACGTTTTTTTTATTACGAAAACCCTTAAATATCTTTAGTGTATCGTGTTGGAAGCCCTATCTAACTCTAACGACCACCCTCTCCATGACTATAAAATAAAACATTCATTATCACTTAGATATGCTTAGTTGCAAGCTATCTGAAAATTAATCTCTATAATATTTTTTTGGCCCTAGGAACATATATGTTGCATCTAAAATAGAATAGGGATCAATTTTTCTTTGCATGACTTGATTAGGTTAGTGCGTGCGTTCTTTTTTGACCAAGTTTTTTTTTTTTTCCTATGGCTTGTGGAGCATTGCACCTTTAACTCATTGAATCTTATTAGTCCCTGCCGCTTTGGGGCTGGCAGGGACTATAGTAATGGATTTTAGTCCCTAGAATTAGTTTGACACGATAATCAATAAACGAATTTTAGCTTAAAGCAAAGTTTTTGGAAAGGACACATCAACCAATACAATATTTTATGCTTTTAACCAATCAACGAAATCTCCTTCTTATTTGTCCTCAAACTGAGGTATACAGGCTCAAAAGTTAGGAAAAGGTTGGGAGAAGTACAAGTAATTAGTACAACTTGACACCTTCATGAAGTAATGCTATCTTTCCCTTAGCATTAATTTGCTAACATTTAATGTTAAGAAAACTTATGGCGTATCTCCTTTGAATGCGAGACTAATTTATAAGTAGCTGAAGTTGCCACTTGTTGCCATCGGTTACTACATGTTGCATGCTTCAGTGTCTGCATGTTGATTCGGTGTCTGCATGTTCATAATTGTGTTGATTTGGTGTCTGCATGTTTTCGACCCTGAGAGCTGGGAGTATTATCTGGGAGAGCGGTTCACTTGTCAGATTGATGGAGTTGTCCGAGTGCCGATTGATCCTCCTACTCATATGACTTTACTTTTTAGGTCCATTCCTGCTATGGATGATCGACCTCTTGAGGAGAGACTTCAGGTAGCGGATATGGATTACCTTACTTTCAGGAGCATCTCTATTGGCTTCATTATGGATGTCACCCCTGTCCTTGGTGGTATGATGGTCGGGGGCAAGGTACTTAACTACTTGCTGGTAAATCTTCTTTCCCTTGATATATTACTTGATAGAATCTTGTTGAACTTGTGCTGACTTTCTACCTTTGTTTTACCTTGCAGCATCACATACGCCCCAATCAGGTTTTGATCACCAGGACAGAGCAGTCTTGGATGCAGGCATTGATAGCCAGTCAGCAGCAGGAGATTCAGGCGCTGAGGCACCCGATCCTGCCAGCTTCAACACAGCAGGTCTTTTCCCTTGATATATTACTTGATAGAATCTTGCTGAACTTGTGCTGACTTTCTACCTTTGTTTTACCTTGCAGCATCACATACGCCCCAATCAGGTTTTGATCACCAGGACATAGCAATCTCGGATGCAGGCGTTGATAGCCAGTTAGCAGCAGGAGATTCAGGCGGTGAGGCACCTGATTCTGCCAGCTCCCCGAAGCCCTCTCCTTTGGACCCTGTGTTGCAGGACTAACGTTTCGAGTAAATATCCTTGCTTTAAATACATACAAACCATTAGAAAACAAAATATAAAGGAGTAGCGTATATTTACTCTATTCTTGTTGATGTCTGTGCAGGGTTACTCAGAGTCCATGTGGAATTAACGATCTGTGTTGTTTTTTAGCGAATGTTAATTAAAAATAGCAAGAGAATTGTGACAAATCGATAAAAAAAAGGGAATTTCAATCCTTAGATCCTTATAAATCGTAGCTGCACTCCCCTTTATCACAGAAAGAAGCCTTCAAACTCCGCGGTAAGAAGCAAGCTTGAATCTTCTCAAGTTTTCAACAACAATATTCGATTAGAAAGTACAGTTGTATTCATCTCTGTAGAACCTAAAAGAAAATCCATAAAGTCAAGATCAACTGTTCACATTCTAACTGTAGACTTTCTTTAAAATTAGGTTAAACATTTTCCCTTTCACGAAAAAACATTCAATATTCATTAGATATCAACCTAGTGCCACCTAATGCACTTACAGTTACGGTAGTAGGATCACTGTCAAAAGGCCCTTAACATTTTTTTATGAAATTAAAAAATATTTCGAAGATTCAAGAAGGTGCGACAAAGAGGAATTCGCCCTAGTTGAAACACCTGCGATCGAATGTTGGGAATGCAGCCAAGCGTGGATTTATCAGAGTCGACAGTGCTCCAACATTAGTTCAAATGATTACTGTAGAGTGCAGAAGGGCGCAAAAAATAAAAGGGCATGCAATTGTTCTGAACCTGAATATGCTCAGAATTCTGGGCGAATTTGAGTGCAATTGCATCATCAAAAAATAAAGAAAAATCTCTTGTGAGTGTCATAGCTATAGAAAAGCGTAGGGGCTGAAACTTAAAAAAATGTTCAATAAACAACAATACAATGTTGAGGTGAGCCAACACTTGAAAACGTTACACAATTAGAGGAAAACCACTTTTATGGTTTCATAAACAACCTTTGGAGAACCAATATTTGTTAGAGAGCAAGCAAGGCGTGCCAAAACATAGAAAGAAACCAACGCTTTGTTCAATTTCCAACCTGCAAGTGAAGGACAAATGAGACTGGGTAAACTCATTGAACTGATTCCTTTGGAAGCCACTCTGTAACCCTGTTTCTCCGCATGCAATAAGAGGTAAATACCCTGTTAGGGTTTAAACCATTGCATGAAATTAAAGGAAAAAATTCATCAAATAACTCAAACAAGATAGAGAGAGCTTACCTGAGTTTCCATGGAGGGAAGGACTCCATTTGTTAAGAATAGTCACTAAGGAAGAGAAATTGAGGGCTTTCTTCCATAAGTAAATACATATGTGTGGATAACCCGAAGCAAAGGAGAGGTTAACTGCGATACCACTGAAAATATGCAGTGGTATGACGCCCTTTTGTCTCAGACAAATAGTTGCACAAAGGAAAATTTTAGAGCCGCGTTCTGTTCAAACACGGAGTGAATGAATTACACCAGCATCAACCCAACACGTAGTTAGCCTAACCCTACCTCAGTAAATCATGATCATCAAATAAGCATCGTAGGGTTCCATCGCAAGGTCACTTCCAGGTGGCGGTTGGGAAGTGGGGCCACCCGGATGTGTGTGTCAGAGTTTCGAGAACCATCCAACTTTATTAATACAATGTATATGCAAAACTAAACTTAGATTAACCTTATTGCAACTCAATTCACCCCTGGTTTTTCAAGTCATGGCTAATACCATCCACCTTTCAATAGTTCATTTTAACTACAACTATGTTGCCTGAGGTGTATCACGTGCTACCTTAGTTTAACAAGTTCATCCCTTTCGTGAACAAGTTCGTGGCGTACTGTGAATCCCCCGTCTCTCCCCAGTGATCATTTCTCTATGCGAAAATAAAGCATCTGGTATGCGTGTAGGCATGTTGGCATTTATCGTAAGGCATTTGGTATGCATGCAAGCATGTTAGGTTAATAGGTTAATAGGCCATGAAGAGGCATGTGTCATACATGTAGGTGGGTCACACATATGGCACTGTGCATGGTGATCATGACGACAAGTAAAATGGGGCCCATGACAAGTGGAATTGTAAACTAAATAAAAATATCATCATTTGGTTAGATCCAATGGCAGATGATGGTCTTGTAAATAGAGGAAACACTCTCAAAGAGATTGGTCGTGTTAGCGAAGCAATTCAAGATCATACACGAGCTGTGACCTACCATGGCTGAAGGCCATGCAAACCTTGCCTTTGCTTACAAAGACAGGTATATGGCTATATTTTTATAATGTGAGGTGATCTATTATTTGTGAATGAAGCTGTAGTGATACATACGTTTTGACATTTATTTTTTGTTCCATTTGTAGCTTTCTGTTCTCCCTAGTGTGCAACCATTTCATGCCATTGCTTATCCAATTGATCTCGTACTTGCATTAGACATCAGGTATGTGTGATCCAGATTAGATTATGCAATTTGTATGATTTACAATTCAACAATGATTATGATTCATATCTGTTTTTTCACAGCCGCAAGTATGTGGAACATTGTACCCTAATTGCATCTCTATAGTGTCCTCACGAGCTGTTGAACGGGCATTATGAAAAGCTTATATAATGTGACCCTCGGTTAAACTTTCTTAGTAAGAAAGGTTTCCTCAGTGAGGCTTCTCCACTTTTTGATTATAAAAGGCTAGTGTTTCAAGACTAGGATGAGCATTCCAGCTATGTGAAAGCACAAGAAAAGGGGTCTCATGTTTTCACACAGTTTAATCAATTGAAGGAGGAGTATTTGGTACCCTTCTCATGTATCCCAAATGGAGCACCACCAGTGGCTCAGACACTAGTTCCAAAATTTGAACCACTCGGTTCTGAAAATAGTACAGTTACAGTTAAGGCTACACCTCATGAAACACCTTCGCCTAGTTCAGGTATGTGACATGGTCTATAAAGGCTAGTTACTGGTATTCATCAGTTGATATGAATTAGTGAAATGTTTCGTATTATTGTAAGAAAATAAATTTAGGATATTGCTTAAAAGAACTCGATTTTCTTTCCATGTTCAAAATTTGTATTTTTCTTTGTATTAAAACTAGTGACATTTTGTTTAACATCAGTAATGGACTCGCATACTATTGAAGATAATGGAAACAGTGATAGTGATGAGGTGAACATGGAAAGTGCGACACAGTGGGAGCAGATGCGATCATTGGGACCTTCTAATGTCTCAATGCATGAAGAATCTGAGTTAGCATTCTCAACATCTATGAGTACCTTGGCAAATAGATAGGCTTATGTTTTCAAGAGCAGATACATTCTTGCAACTCTATTTCTATAGGGGAAAACAACTTGTCTTCACACAAAAGGATTCTTGATGAAATTTCTCAACATTTACTTGGTGATTCTATGCTATCAGCATCATTGATGAGCAATCAATCATTGCAAGAGTTAAATCCATGTGCTCTCTCCTTCAAAAAGACGTTTCTAGCATGACTGCTTCAGAGACGAGTACTGGAAAAGTTCACAACGAGTCATTGACAGGTTATGAGGCTAAAAATTCCCTTGGAGAAGATGATGAATTAAGGCATGAGATAAACAATGAAAAAAACAATGCATTTTCAAGGAAGTGTGACCGTGTTCCTTTTCAGTTGGTCGAAAATAGTGCCATGGACTCTAAGCAGAGAACTATTATTCCTAGAAAAGAGTCATCTAGAGATTTGCTACTCCATCTTCCTCGCATTGCATCTCTTCCTCATTTTTTGTTCATTCTCCAGATGAGCTGGCTATGAGGAATGATCCAACAGGAACAGTTGGAGGCAACTGATTGAGATGACATTTGTTTTGATGGACTACCATGACTACTAACTCCATCCTGTGGTTGGAATGCGAAGTTTTCTTGCTTCTTGGATTCAAAGATTTCCAGCATCCTAAATCATGAGTTGAAAAAAGTCACTTCAGTTATGGGAACAGTTTTTGGAATGTCAGTTGACGTACTTGTATGTATTTTCTTTTGATTTTATATTTGTACATTGCCCTTCTGAGTACATTTAAGTTAATAAAATGTCAGGTCTGTAAAAAATCTGATTCCACCATTTCTCCTGGACATACTCAATTCACTGAGAATGGACCTGAGGCTATGAAAATTTCCTCTCCTTATTGTGATCTTTGTTAGTGTAAATACTTGCGAGTGCAGCTTTGGCTGTGCAATCTAACAGAAAGAGAGTATTTGCAAGTGGAGATAAGCATACTCTCGTGCACTTGCTAATGAATCCCCTGTTAACAACAACATACAGTATCCATTTGACTAAAAAAGTTCTTGATTCCTTTTGAATAATAGTTGCTTTGGATGTTAGCTTTCTATCTAAAGTTTTCCAACTTGTAATGCACAATATGTTATAAATTTTTTGGCTTAGTGAACATATGGCCTATATAAGGCCTGTTAAGTGATGTATACGATTGAAACTTGTAACATGGACTACTGATTTCATTTTATTCACTTAGCCACATGGTTTTCTCCTTGTGTTAAGAAACAGTACAAGAGTGGATTGGTCTCATATAGACCTGCATGACAAGTTTTGCAAAAGTGCAATGCCGAAATGATGGCTTTCAAAAAAGAATTTTGATATTACAGTTTCACCTTCATGGGATGATATTTGACACAGTGATTCAGCTCATACAATTGAATTCTCATTTGTGATATTTCAATGCTTAGATATAAAATTGTCATAAGTTTCGGTAAGGTGGTGGGTGCAGATGTCAGAGCAACAAATTTTTAGAATGTGAAAATTGAGGTGCTCATCAAAGCTTGGGGTTTCAAAAATATAATATATGCATACGAAAAACATACAGGAGTGTAAAATGTTCAGTTGCATTTGAGTCTGAAATTGGTTGATATTTGCTTTTTCCTATGGGCCCGTTCTTGCTTCCATGCTCTCTCCTATCATGTGTTGGAAATAATACTGAGAGGGGGGGTGAATCAGTATTATCACATTAATAAAACTTTTTCATTTCCAAACTCTGATTCATATATGCTACTTCCACAACTTCTTATGATTAAGTTAATTGATCTTCAATGAGTGCATTAGAACATTATCAACCATATTATCAGTTAACAGATGCAGTAACATAGAATAGATCATCACACATAAGGCACACACATGAACACCATGATATAAGGTGGAAACCCAATGCGGGAGAAAACCACCTACTGCAAGTCATCTCAATCTTCTTCTTAATAAGAGAATCCTTTTACAATATTTGTACTGGTGCAGTCTTATACCAGTATGGGAGCTACAACCCCCTTTGCTCTTGTACTAGCCGGTCCATTTACTAGTATGCAGGCTGCTACCTGCTACAATGCTCCAAAGATTTCCCTTTGCTTTTGTACTAGCTTAAGTACTAGTATGTAGGCACCGGCCTACAATCTTCTCTCCTCCAGGTACCACGTTTCATCAATTTTCATACTGGATACACTGAAGCACAACACGTAATCTGAAAGGCCACGTTTCATCCAATTTTCATACTGGACCCAATAACCACATTGAAGCTCATAATCAAACAACTTTCTGAATCACCCAATCACTAATACATATACAATGAGACACATAAAGAACATAATGAATCACTTCTCAAACTGCTGTTATCAGATCATAATACCAGAAACCAGACATAACTTCAACACCCAGAACACAACAAGGATAAACATGGACAGCCAAATTGATTTCAAGAGAAGTACGCAGCTTCACCCATGTAATGCCTGCGTACAAGTACGCACTGTTCTTCTGTGGCGCCACGCACTGCGCCTTCTGTGGCGTCTCCGCACTGCGCCTTCTGTGGCGCCTCCACACTGTGCCTTCTGTGGCGCCTCCACACTACGCCTTCTGTGCCGCCTCTATGGCATCTATGCACTGTGCCTTCTGTGGCGCCTCCACATTGCGCGTTCTGTGGCGCCTCTGTGGCATCTCCGCACTGCACCTTTTGTGGCGCCTTCTCACTGCGCCTTCTGTGGTGCCTCTATGGCGTCTCCGCACTGCGCCTTCTGTGGCGCCTCTGTGGCGTCTCCGCACTATGCCTTCTGTGGCGCCTTTGCACTGCGCCTTCTATGGCGCCTCCGCACTGCGCCTTCTGTGGCGCCTCTGTGGCGTCGTCGCACTGCGCCTTCTGTGGCGCCTCCGCACTGCGCCTTCTGTGGCGCCTCTGTGGCGTCTCCGCACTGCGCCTTCTGTGGCGCCTTCGCACTGCGCCTTCTGTGGCACCTCTGTGGTTTCCACAGCTGCGCCTTATTTAGATCTAGACATTACTCCAAGAGATCATAGTATTTCAGATCTAGCTCTCATAAGAATTTCAACCCAAAACATGCTCAAGCCAAATGATCTCCTTTGCTTTATATAGGCAAGCTCTTCCTCAAATCATGGATCATGGGGCTCAATAATAATAATAATATAAAACAATACCATGGGCCAAAACCATAATAACACAATTCCGTCGGCTAAATACCAAGAGTTAAACATAAGAAACCCCACGTGTGCTTTTCTCTGCCTTGAAGTAAGTGAACTGGGGGTACGCACCTCGGGATAACTGCAGGTATGTGGCGCCTCCGCACTGCGCCTTCTGTGGCGCCTCCGTGGCGTCTCCGAACTGCGCCTTCTGTGGCGCCTCTGTGGCGTCTCCGCACTACGCCTTCTGTGGTGCCTTCACACTGCGCCTTCTGTGGCGCCTCCGCACTGCGCCTTCTGTGGCGCCTCTGTGGCGTCTCTGCACTACGCCTTCTGTGGCACCTTCGCACTTTATGTAACACCAGCCTGCGTGTACGCACCTTCTGTAAGGTGTACCTGCGTACCCCTTATTTTGATAGCTGATCATCAATCTTTGCTGCTGACTTGAAGTACTGTGATCTATCACCTGAATGGGTTGCCATCAAGGACAACACTTTAGCCATAATGCCAACAATCTCCCCTTTTGGACTTGATGGCAAAGCTTACTTCTGAACTGTCATCTGATCCCTTTTTGCTGTCCAGTAACCCATGCACTCTGTCACATCTGATATTTGTACATTCATCTGAATGTATACAAGTGAGATGATCTTCTATGAGAGGGTTGCCATCAAGTACAACACATGCATCATAATGCCAACAATCTCCCGCTTTGGACTTGATGGCAACAACACCAAGTCACTCTCCCCCTTTGACATCAAGGGAAAAGGGTTATGCTCCCCATAAGAACATGCTCTCCTTGACTATAAACGAGATCTGCTGAAGTCTCTGAATGAACTCCCCCTTTGTATATGCCATGGTGCTCCAATCTGATAATGCTCTTTCTGAAATATCTTCTCTGCTATATAGTGTT
>APFE031229292.1:195115-216940 GCA_000404065.3 Pinus taeda | reverse complement strand
ACACATAAGGCACACACATGAACACCATGATATAAGGTGGAAACCCAATGTGGGAGAAAACCACCTGCTGCAAGTCATCTCAATCTTCTTCTTAATAAGAAAATCCTTTTACAATATTTTGTACTGGTGTAGCCCTATACCAGTACGGGAGCTACAACCCCCTTTGCTCTTGTACTAGCCGACCCATTTACTAGTACGCAGGCTACTACCTGCTACAATGCTCCAAAGATTCCCCTTTGCTTTTGTACTAGCTTAAGTACTAGTACGTAGGCGTCGGCCTACAATCTTCTCTCCTCTAGGTACCGCGTTTCATCAATTTTCATACTAGATACATTGAAGCACAACACATACTCTGAAAGGCCACGTTTCATCCAATTTTCATACTGGACCCAATAACCACATTGAAGCTCATAATCAAACAACTTTCTAAATCACCCAATCACTAATACATATATAATGAGACACATAAAGAACATAATCAATCACTTCTCAAACTGCTGTTATCAGATCATAATACCAGAAACCAGACATAACTTCAACACCCAGAACACAGCAAGGATAAACATGGACAGCTAAATTGATTTCAAGAGAAGTACGCAGCGTCACCCATGTAATGCCTGCGTACAAGTATGCACTGTTCTTCTGTGGCGCCGCGCACTGCGCCTTCTGGGCGTCTTCGCACTGCGCCTTCTGTGGCGCCTCCGCACTGTGCCTTCTGTGGCGCCTCCGCACTGCGCCTTCTGTGGCGCCTCTGTGGCGTCTCCGCACTGCGCCTTCTGTGGCGCCTTCGCACTGCGCCTTCTGTGGCGCCTTTGTGGCTTCCGCAGTTGCGCCTTATTTAGATCTAGACATTACTCCAAGAGATCATAGTATTTCAGATCTAGCTCTCATAAGAATTTCAACCCAAAACATGCTCAAGCCAAATGATCTCCTTTGCTTTATATAGGCAAGCTCTTCCTCAAATCATGGATCATGGGGCTCAATAATAATAATAATATAAAACAATTTCATGGGCCAAAACCATAATAACACAATTCCGTCGGTTAAATACCAAGAGTTAAACATAAGAAACCCCATGTGTGCTTTTCTCTGCCTTGAAGTAAGTGAACTGGGGGTACGCACCTCCTGAACGGGATAACTGCGGGTATGTGGCGCCTCCGCACTGCGCCTTCTGTGGCGCCTCTGTGGCGTCTCCGCACTACGCCTTCTGTGGCGCCTCTGTGGCATCTCCGCACTGCGCCTTCTGTGGCGCCTTCACACTGCGCCTTTTGTGGCACCTCCGCACTGCGCCTTCTGTGGCGCCTCTATGGCGTCTCCGCACTGCGCCTTCTGTGGTGCCTTTGCACTTTATGTAACACCAGCCTGCGTGTACGCACCTTCTGTAAGGTGTAACTGCGTACCCCTTATTTTGATAGCTGATCATCAATCTTTGCTGCTGACTTGAAGTATTGTGATCTATCACCTGAATGGGTTGCCATCAAGGACAACACTTTAGCCATAATGCCAACAGATTATACATAAATCATATGTACCAGATAACATAACAAATTTTAATTTTTTCAATGAAAATAAATAGATACCATAAAATGCGATATCAAAGAGGATGATCTTGATAGCAATTTGCAGGAAGCAACTAATGCAATGAAAGGAATTACTATGCTTAAATGTGTAGTGTGCTAGGAAAAGTTATATGACCTGCAAAACTAGTTCAGATAAGCAACTAATACTAAGACTAAGAGTTGAAATTTTTCATTGGAATAAGTCAATCTGGGATCTCAAGACAATCCAAAATATGTAAACCTTAGTACGCATGCTTCTCCACAAGAATGACAAGCATTCATCCACCTATTCAAATAATAATGTTATTTGTTTGCATGGACTTACAATGATTTAAAGACATATGATACTCATATTATCTAGCATGTCATTCCCATTAAAGAGGGGGTGAAACATTTTCAGCAAAAGTTAAGGAAATTTCATCCAACACTTGTGCCCCTAACCCAAAAGGTTTTGAGAAAGTTGTAGGATGCTAAGATCATCTTTAAATCATATATTCAACTTGGGTTTTGAATTTGGTCCCTGTTAGGAAGAAGTCTGGTGATATAATGTTATGTGTCAACTTTCGTAATCTCAACCAGGAATCAGACAAAGGAAATTACCCAGTACCATCCATGGAAAAGATCCTCCAAAAGGTATTTGGGTCTAAAATGTTCGTGCTGCTAGACGGTTTTTCTAGACACAATCGAACTAGACCACCTCAAAATAAATTTTAGGACTAAATGGGGAAAAATTTCCTTTAAGTGCATGCCATTCAGACTTATTACATTGATGCTACACTTCAAAGAGTAATGGACATCACCTTTTGTGGCCTGATTTGTCACAGCATAATAGGATATATGGATGATGTAATGTTTTTCTCTAAATGAAGATGAGACAATGTGCGTCATCTAAAACAAATATTTGAGCAGTGTCGAAAGTATTAGACCTCCCTTAATCCCAACAAAATCATCTTTGGTGTGTTAGAAGAAACTCTCTCAGGACACATCATGACAAAGAGTGGAATCAAAGGTGCCCAGAAAGGGTAAAAATATATATATCAAATTTTTTCCCCTATAAACAAGAAGGAAAGAAAATCATCTTTGGTGTATTAGAAGAAACTCTCTCAAAACACATCATGACAAAGATTGGAATCAAAGGTGCCCAGAAAGGGTCAAAAATATACATCAAATTTTGTTCCCTATAAACAATAAGGTTATGCAATATTTCTTAGGGAAGATTAATTTCATGTGCAAGTTCATCTCTATCTATGCTCAAATAGTTAAACTAGTACAAGAGATGATTAAGCAATATGCAATCTATAAATGGGACAAAAATGAGAAATATGTTTTTTCTTGTATCAAACAAGCTATCATTGATGTGCCTTTGTTATCTAGTCCAAATTATTTCAAGGATTTCATACTTTACAATTTTTCTTTAGATTCATCTATTGCAGTTGTATTAATGTAGAAGGATGTTGAAGGAAACGAATGATTGATTTCTTTCATGATTGTCTTCCTATATGGTTAGACTTGAACTATCGTATCATTGATAAACAAGGTTATGTTGTACATAAGGCAGTCAAACATTTCATGCCCTACCTCCTTAAAGCTCACATGATTGTGTATGTCCTCATGCAGTGGTCATAACACTCTTTGTGTGATAGGAGCTAGGTGATAAGAGGGAAAATTGGATGACCTATTGGTAATAATATGTTCTGGATTTTAAGATTATTCATACTATTAAGTTTCATGGCCTATATCAACTTGTTTTCAAAGCAAGAGATGTTTCAAAGCAAGAAATTTCAGGATGGGAGTAGGAAATAGAGATGTATAACATTGAACAACTTCTCGAGATAAACTCAACATTGTCAAGCTATTCCGATATACGAAAATCGCTAGAGAATGACACCATGGCCACACATTTATCAAGTAAACAAAAGAGGAAATTTCACCTTAAGGCTCTATCTTATTAGATCTTTTATGGAGTGCTTTTTAGAAAGCACCATAATGGTGTCTTGCTAAGATGCCTAAAGTCTCAAGACGTAGAGAAGGTATTAATAGATTTGCACTATTAATACCTTCTCTATGTGGGTGATATAACTACACATAAAGTAATAAGGGCTAGTTATGATTTTCCCACTTTATTTAAAGATGATCATGCTAATGCCTGTAAGTGCCTAGCTTGTCATAAATGTGTCAGTTGAGAGAAGAAGTCAGCTACCGCACTGCTACAAGTAGCAGTTAAGGTATTGTTCCAATTCTGGGGACTATATGTTATTGGAGAAATATTCCCACATTTATCGAAGAAACACTGATACTTTTTAACAACTACAAATTATTTTACTTGGTCGGATAAAGTATTTCCTTTAAGACAAGTTAATGACCAAGAGTTCATTTAATTCCTAAAGCATAAAATTATAACCAGGTTTGGAGTTACAATGTATCTTGTATTTGATAATGCGATTTATTTTTATTCATTGAAAGATTATGAATTCAAATTAAAAAATGGTATTGTATTGAAGCATGCATCAAATTATTACATGCAAGAAAATGGTCCAGCAGAATCAACAAACAAAAATCTCATTCACATAATCAAGAAAATTGTCTTCTCTAAGCAAAGAAACTTGCACAATTATTTAATAATTGGATCTGGGATGATCATGTAACTCTTAAAACTTCCCTTAAAACGTCACCATACTTCCTAGTTTAAGGTAAAGAAGTTGTCTTGCCTCCTAACCTATATCTCCCAGCGTTAAAGCACTCCCAAGAGTCCCAAGGCAAACCATGCCTTCTAATTCAAAGAAGGATAGATAATTTTCTTAAACTTGAGGAAGAAAGTGTCAAACCTAAGGAAATATTTTCCATTCTTCAAAACCGTATTAAGCGCTTGTTCGAAAAGAATTTGTAGGGACAAAAAGTTTTGATGTGGGTGACTTAGTACTAAAGTGGTAAAAATACCATGAAGATAAATGCACACACACGAAGTTCCAATATTTGTGGATAGGCCCTTGTACTATCAAAGAGAAAATTGGCCATAATGCATTCATGCTACAATGTTTAGATGGGAGACTGACCCTCTTCTTGTTAATGGCCAAGATTTAAGACTCTATTTTCAGTAGCAGCTCTAGGCTACATTTTCTGGACAATTTTTTTCTTCATCATCTGTTGTTTGTCTCATATTTATTGTGTCTAGTTATGTCTTGTATTGTTTGTGTCTTGGTCATTGTAGATAAATAAGACCTTGTCTAAAAGAGTTCATGGCTCAAAATGGATTTATGGTGGAATAAATAGAAAATGTGACAACTGCAACGCTTGGATATCTATTAGTTCACCTACTTTGTTTTAGAAGATACCCTATGTTGAACCAAGTATAGACAAAAAATACAATACATCCAAGAAAAAAAGCTTCAGGGACCCTATGAGATCCACATCTATTCTAGTATCCCAACTCCTCAACTTGGTGTTAAATCTACTAGGTGTTTTTACATGCTTATCCAATCTAGTATATAAAGGATAAGGGAAAATATATAGAGAGGAAACAAATATCATAGGTTATATTAATACTTCTCTGAAGGGGGGACCTCTTTTTCTCTCAATAAGTTAGGATCCCTCTTCTACCTATTGAAATAATAAGTGTCGAAGCACAATTCTATTAAATAAATAAATAAAGGGTGAAATAAGAAAAAGGCTTTGTACGTAGAGAGGTGAAGCAAGTGTTTTCATTAGGGTAATGTTCAGGCTCACTGGTAGTGAAGAAAAAATTATTCTCCTATAGTGACTGTCAGTGTACTGTCGAGGCATGTTAATAGTGGAGCAATGCTAGGGATGAAAATCATACTCTGAATATCTTCAAATCACTGTGCATATTACCCTTTTGTAGATTGAAATAATTGTGAACCAAGCAAAGGGAAGTAAGTTATAACTATGTATACAATTGGGTCGAGAGGGGAAGTCAAGGAAATCTAATTGGTGAATCAATAATTCCTAAAGGGCTAACCATTTAAATAAAAATGTATTCCTAGGAAGAGAAATTGATGTTTGTCTAATGTGTTTCCAAGTGTTGTCGCTGCTACAACACCCTACAAAACTTCACTACATTCAAATTTTGGAGCCTACCAAACTATCACATCAAGTGTCACTTTTGTCATCAAGTGTTGTTTCAAGTCATTCCACATGTTTCAAGTGTTTTTGATCATTCTTAAGTGTCACCCCATTGTTCAAGACATCTCTAGTGCACTTCATGGTTATAACACCTTTGATACAATTTGGTTATAGTCGCGCACACTTTGTTTATTGTATTTGGGGAGTGTTTGTAAACTGCCATTTTGATCTATATTTCTCATCATTCAAATTTTCCTAAGTCTTATGGATGATTTAGTATTTGTCACACTTGATTTCATCCCTAAGCTCATTATGTTTGCCTCTTTTCCTATCATCCTCACTTAAACAAATTTTGGTTGCACACGTCAGCTCAATGGGGCTAGGAGAGTGAATGTCACATGCTTAAACTTTGATCAAGTACCTTTACCTATTTCAAAGTATTCCCTACACCCTCCAAGAGAGAATAGCAAACTCCTAAGCATCGTTCCACTTGCTTGTTCGGAACTGCACCCTTAAGGAAGTCCTTTCTCCTTCTTGAGTGCATGGCGCAACATTGAAGCAACATGACCATCCCTTCATCTTTTGAGCCAACACCCTAGCTCTCTTTAGCTTCATTGAGCACACAACACACTTGGGAAGGTTGAAGTGTAACCCCTTTAGCCTTTAACACTATGCCCTACACCCTCCTACCCTCTCTTGAGGATGTAACACACCTAGGAAGCTTGAAGCTTCATCCCTTCAGCTTTTAGTAGTGCACGCAATGACCTTTTTGTCTCCCTTGAGCACACAACACAGTTGGGAAGCCTCAATGGTCTTCCTTTGTGCTTCAGGTCTATGCCCTGTACCCTTCCTTGAGCTTCCTCTCTCTTGTTGAGTGCATGAGCGCATCTTAAAGCCTCGAAGCATTCAGTCCTTCCCCCTTGGGTAGTGTTTCCTATGCCCAAATATTTTTCTTGTCCTTCCCGAGTGCACTATTAAGTCATGATCATAAAATCGACATGAAACATGTTAGGATAGGAGATTTTTTAGGATGATGCTTACTTTCTATGAGTGATTTGAGTTGTAGGTATTCCAAAACACCATGGAAAGGATGCTTGAAGAGATCAAGACAAGAGGGAAATCAAAGGAATCATTCAAGAATCAGGAACACATTGAAATGTTGATGAACGAAGTAGCCAAAAGGACTCCATATGATCAAATACCAATTTTGAGGGCGAAGACATCAAAAACATGGAACCTACACTCAAGATCAAAGACATAAGTGGCAACATTGTCACCTATCAAAGAAAGTCGATATCGTCAATCACTATGAGTCTAAGTCATCAATGTTAGTGACTTATCATGTTCACACCACATGATGATGTGGAAATCATGATGTAGTTATGTAATTACTGTAAATATAAAAAAGTAGAAGTCCAAGAGTCATGTAGGAAAAAAGAGTCATGTGTAGAAGTATAACAGAATTATAAATTAAAGAGTCATATGTAATTCCAAAAGTCATTTGGAAGTTCAAGAGTTATAGAAGGCCAAAGCTCATTAGAAGTTGGAAAATCATAATAGAAATGTAAGATTCATGGGGATATGAAAGGTCATGCCTCAAGTTATACAAGGAGCCTCATTACTCAGGAAAGGGACTTTTAACCTTGGCTTCTCCCACAAGGCATTAGAGAGATAGAGATACTATTTTTGGGGAGAAAGTAGTGACTCTAACGCCCCACTATTGGAGCTAGAGATGATAATTGTACTCATGTATCTTGGAACCTTTTCTTAATGCTTGAATCCATTTAGAAAACACATTTTAATGCATGGAGCATGGATATTTAGAGACTATTCTTCTAATGTTTACAGTTTGTGTTGGAGTTCATCTGTACTAAAGTAATTGACCTATTTCAGTGACTTTGGTACTCATCTTGTTTGAAATGTGTTGTGATTATTTTAATGATTATTGCATCTATGTGAACTCTTTTGCTTGATGTCTAATGATTCTTCCTTTTTTATATTTGTACGTCTCCACTAGATTTGTACTATTACTTTTCTTTTAGAGGCTCACTTTTTCTTCCTCGTAGTGATAGCACCTTGATACATATTCAAATGAACATTACATAAGGGAAACTATCTTTCTCATTCAAAATCACATGTGCACTAATCTATCATGCTAATTGCTCAAGCCAAGGAAAATATGTAAGTTAGTGGTGAACGAGCCATATTTTCGGATGGGACTCCTACACCAAATGGTGTGAGGTCTAATTGGGACCTCATATCAGGGAGATCACCTATATGTTGGCGAGATCCAACACTGTCAACACATGGATACCTAGGTCATCTGTAATTCTACTTTGAAAACATAATTAGGTAGGTAATTAATTCATGTGTAATAACCATTAACAATTTTCCTTAGGAACCAAGATTATCTGTACTTAGCAATTGTTTTTGGGATTTTATGCATATTATTCAAGAAACTCATAGAAACATTCAAAATTTGAATGACATTCGACATTTAGAAAATTTGTTACACTTCCTGTGTTCAAAATACTTGTTTTTTGTTCAAAGAAATTACGTTTGCTAAAGCATATCATATTTTTAGTAAGTATCAGTAGAAGTTGAAGCTTTCTTTTACTCTAAAATTAATTATATGTTTTTCTTAAAGAATTTTGTTGTCTTTAAATAATAATAATTGTTTCAAATGGAAAATCCAAAGCCACTAAGCATGTCCTTCAGAAAATCAAAACCAAGTTGATAGTAATGGAGCCAAAATTTGAACCATTTGAGGAGGAGAACCCTGACTCGGATTTCTTCTATGATATCATATTCATGACTCAAAATGTAGGAACCATTTCATGGGAGGAGTGATTTTTTAAAAATGACGGTTGGGGGAACAAAGAGGGAAATGGATCAGAAGAGGACTCGTCATCAGATTCAAATAATTTCAAACTCATTAAGAAGATTGAGATATATAAGGTTACAACCAAGCCAACCATGTTTCCCTATAGTCATATTGTAAGTTAGATCATATGGTACACTCATGTCTAAACAAATTCAGTAGTAAATCCTTGATACAATGTTATAGGTCGATGGAAGCCATAGGTTTTATAGTCAATGTATAAGGGTAGTCCTCTTGAAGTTGATCTTAATAAGGAATACATAATCAATTTTGAACAAAAAGTGTTAAGGGAACAAAAAATTGATCAGGTTTGATGTATCAAGGAATAGCAGATGAATCTATAATTTTTAAGGATAGGTCAAAAAAACTCTACCCAGTTTCATAGTTCAAGAACCCTTACACATTTTTGATAAAAATGTTGTTTAAATATTATGGATTATAAACCATTCTAAAAGGTTCAATTGAGAATATATTTTATGGCAGAACCTATCAAATTCCATCAAATTATCAGAAGCATCCCCACTAAGATTCAATCTAGCTTTTTACAAGTCATCCTTTATAATGAATATTGTAATAGCCTTAGTTCCTTTTCCAATGATTTATTAGAACTGGTCTTTCA
Source organism: Pinus taeda (assembly GCA_000404065.3). NCBI lineage: Eukaryota > Viridiplantae > Streptophyta > Pinopsida > Pinales > Pinaceae > Pinus > Pinus taeda. The sequence goes on along the minus strand of APFE031229292.1, from coordinate 207,801 downwards.
GTGAACAACTCATTCATAAATTTTGTTCCATACTTTAGTAATGTCAATACAACAAACATTTCTATGACATTTGTGATAGTGTCATGTATTTTTATCAATTTCTTTGTGGGAAGTCTCCACTTAGAATCAACAAGGAAATTCAATCAGGGTTACATTATATTGGAGATTGTTTTTTTCAAGGAAAACCTTTACGATTTTAGAATTTATGTGTGTGAAGTTTGTCCTCATGTTCTTCCAAAATTCATTCCTAAAATACCTACCATAAGAGAGATAAATTGAACAATAATCAATGAAATCACTAAGTTATTATGTAGAAATTCAAAGAAGATCCTGACCAATTTTTCTATTAAAATTGGTCAACTGAATCTTAACAATAGAGGACATGTACTGGTTGAAATGAATGGTCTACTAAAAGTTTGGTTACATTCCCTTCCTTTTTACAAATATGATCCTAATGATATTGTTAATATTCATCTAAAGTTTGTTATGTATCCAAAGAATTATATCCATCAGGACCCAATGTTTGATTCTATTTTTATGTAAGTTGACTCTTTTGACCAAGTTATTTGTAGAGTATTTTGTGAGATGAACCTAGAACAAAGACAAAATTCATAAGATTTCCGAAAAAATACTTATATTTATTATTTAGCAAAGGAGTAAAACCTATGGTATTCTTTTAGACGAGTTGTAAATGAAATAAGGTAGAAGTATCTCTTTCACATATGGTAGAAAGGAACGTATGGGAATTTAGGATTTTTAAGCTCAATAATATAGCCAAGAAGAGGTCCTTCAATAGCTAGGTCAAATAGAATGTGTTCAGTAAGAAATTCATAAAGAGAAAAAATAGGTAGAAGAGGACATTCAGAAGCCAAAGCTTATAGAACAGGTAAAAAGGCACGTTGAACTTTTTCTCAATAAGAAGAATAACAAGTTAGGGAGTTATTCTAAAAAATGAGGAAGTTGAAGAAGCAATAAATCAAACTAAGAAGCTATTTGATTAGAAAAATATTGACTAAATACCGAAAGAACCATAAAAGACTATGAAGCAAATATTCATTAAAAGGTGTTAGTCTAAGAAATTTCCCAAATCCCAGTGTCCTCTATAAAGATAGCTAAGGCAATTTCTCTGGGATTTGTCATGAATCCTTCGACAAAAAATGTTCTAGATTTTTCCTCTCTTTTTAAACATGTTGATGAAGTATATCCAATGAGAGAGATAGTAATGTATACTGAAGATTAATTTTATAGTTCACAATCTAAAATGATTGCCAAAAGATCAAGAAAAATAAAACTTGATTCATTTATGATTGAGACTTCGTCAATAATGGTTTTGAAAGAAACAAATAACCCTAAATAATGAGGTTTCAATGTAGGAACTATTAAATGAATTAGATAAATTCCAAATAAAGATAAAATAATTGCATTTTGAATTAGAAAACAACAGAATTGACCATGAGAGAAAATGACAATCCCATGCCAGTTTATTAAGAGAAGGTTTTTCCATGGCAATGAAACATATTGAAGAGAAGCATAAAAAATATAAATAGAATAGCAGTATAAAGAAAGAATGATTGAAGTTGAACAAACATACCTAGTAGATGGAAGATGTTAGACAAGCTCATGCTAGAGAAATTGAAATATTGAAAGAGGAATTTGAAATCAATGCTCAAACATTTTATATAGGCTTTGAAGCTTGTATTTCCTCCTTAGAGGAAGATCAACCAATTAGAAAAGTAACCTATAGAATTGAAGGTATTGAAAAGTTAGGCTGTTATTGTTAATGATCAACTCAAGAAATTTGAGTTACATTTCTTCGATTAGTTGAATAAAACTTTTAATCTTCATCATGATTTGATAACCTTCATAGATCAAGTTGATCTATTAGAAAAAATGCTAAGAGGGGGGTGAATTAGTATTTTTATTTCACTTGATATTCAATTTCAAATTTAGAAAGGTGTACGCCACTATTATTCTCACAACTCGCATGTGTATGCGCCTTCAGTGAATGAAATGTGCATATGTGCAATTTCCAAATTTTCGCTATCTCCATCAATTGTTTAACTTAACCATTGCATCATTATTTCATTAGAAATTCATTACATAATAACCATGAGTAGCAAAGAGAAGATAAATCATAACACATAAGAAACACACCAACAGATATGGACACTAATATTTTAGGTGTAAACCCTATGTGGGAGAAAACCATTATTGTTGTTGTCTATATCTTCCTTATTATTATGAAAAAAATATTCTTACAATTTTGTACTAGCATAGAATATTTCCATTACGAAACCTCCTACTTGTAGGAGGCTACAACCTCCACTTGTTCTCCAACACCTACTGGAAGGGAGATATTACCCCTTGATCAAGTTTATCGACTCCTATATGAAGGAAGCTCCAACTCCCTCACTGAAAGTTATGACCCTCAGCACCTTCGTGGGCCATGATTCATAACATTTAATACTAGATCCACCTATCTCAAACCAAAACCTATAGGCCACTTTTCATCAATTTTCAAGTTAGACCCACACCCAATAATATGCTCAACCTTTGAATACAAAAAAAAAACTCTAAAACAAATCGATGATCAAATTGAATAAATTAATATCAATATACCAATCAACCCTCTGCAAATGATCAAACTTAACATCAATAAACAATCCCAAATCATCAATCAATGCTCTCATATACCAAACATCCTAATTAAGATATCCTTGACAATCATTAACAAATAATACAAAACTAATCAATTATCATAACCAAGAAACACTACAAACCCTAATCAAATGAGAATATATATGTGACTGTAATTAAGAAGATATGCATATATACATGTATTTTATGCATAATGCCCACATACATATATCAATTCAATGAATGGCATTTCCAAGGCAAAAGAAAACTTTATCTACCATCATCATAAGCATCAATAAACACAAAAATAGATTCCAACAAAACCAAATCAAGAAAAAACATTAAAAACATGTTAATTAAAAGTATATACACAATAGTTATTTGACATAAATGCATATATACACATTACTTATTCACGAAAACAATGTACAGATCTCAAATCAATATTCATCAAACCCTGGTAGTAAATCATCCATCATAATGACTTCATTAATCTCTGTCAATCATAAATAAATAGTAGTAAATCCCATATTCATCTATAAATAACATCATTAACCAAACCATAACTACTTAGACAATATAGACAACTATTTAGAAGAAGATCCACGTATGTACGTTGTATTTAGGAATACAACCAACATATATATTATATATTATATATGTGTGTGTGTGTGTGTGTGTGTGTGTGTGTGTGTGTGTGTGTGTGTGTGTGTGTGGTGTGTGTGTATGTATATGTATATATATATTATATATATATATATATTATATATATATATATATATATATATATATATATATATATATATTATATATATATATTATATATATATATATATAGATATATATATATATATATATCAAATTTCAACGATTGCATACACAATCAAACTAGACCTCTACATCTTCTTACACACCCAAATCATATCTTTGAATACAATATTCAGATCAAAGTTCATTGATCGTGCATTTTTTATCAAATTAAACATTTTCCCATAATTACACCTACAATAATAAAATCAATCAAACATACTTTCATATCTCTCAAATATGGGAATTCTCCTTTCTCCTTAGTGCACACCTATTCCAGATCATATCACACATGAATAATCCATTCAAATGCACATTTAGCTCCTTGATATCCTTCTCCTTTTATAACCATTTTTCTTTTCAATACTGCAAGTAAATCCCTTGGGTTTGTTTTTAGTAATTGCTTAATGGGATCAAATAACCATTGCAATCACAAAACTATGGGAGATTACCATGGAAAAAGTTCAGGGTTTCCTATTTTCCATGGTTAGGATAACATACACGACTTTTGTTCATGGAACTTATGTATGGACACGACTTTACTTCATAGAGGTATTGTATACTTTTTCAACCTCACATTTTCATATAAGTTCTCAAATCAAACGTGCGACAAGGATGCCAATATACTTCCTCATTTATACAATACTTGTACCAATATTCATGTCATGTAACACATCATATTATAACTAGGTTGGCATAAAGGGCATATTTACATGTAGGCTTCCATCAATGACAACATATTAGCCATAATGCCAACAATTTCCCCCTTTGGAATTAACGACAATCTCCTTCAAACACCAAGTCTTCTCTCCCAGTTTGACATTAAGGGAAAAGGGAATAACCAAGCTAATAGAAGTACCCCCCCTGTCATGCTCATCACTATAACTTGATCTATTCATATGAATAAAGATGTGCAACTATAGGGTATGACAATATCCTTTCATAGTAACCATGCTCCTCCGTGAGCATATACTGGACCTTCAATGAACCAAATACTTTATTATCCATAAGTACATATGATTTCTCCAAGTTTATATCACTCACCCATTGTAATAGTACAACATCAATGGTATACAATAATACATGACTTGGAAACCCATTAGCTCGCACATAGTTTATTTGTCAAACTTTACAATACATGCTAGACACCATGGGTCTCTCCATGAGAAATACATCAACAACATAAAACAATAATGATGCATGTATTTTACAAATTCACACAAGTGTTCTCTCTTCTATGCAAGCCCAATATAATGAATCAAATGCATGGCATCCATGAGCACTAATATATGCTCTGTAAAACATCTCAATCATAACAAGGATCAACATCTGGGTAAATATCTATAGGAAAGCCATGGTAATCACCAATAATATGCATGTTTCACATAGGCATTTGCAACATAATTAACTAAAAACAACACATAAATTACATAATTACAACAACATATACATCCTTATCATCTGGAAATAGTACATCATTAAAAAGATAGGATAATGTAACATTCAGTCTCTTCAATATCATCAACACATGGTAAAATATGCTATGTATCCAAGAAACATAAGCAACAATAACAACATAATATTTTGTAATAAAGCTCTGTCAGCAACTCATCCCCTTGACCTCATTCCATCAAGTTAGCGCTTTCTCTCAACATATAGAAAGATACAAAATCCTCAAGCAATAAAAACATATCAATCTCTCTGATCAACACACCATGGGAAACATATCCAACAACACACTCTCTCCATGCATTAACAACATATGTGAAAACAAAGAGGACCTCCAACATCACAAGCCATTAAGTAGAATAGAACTAATTAGAAACATATTAATTATCAATAATGAACATAGGATACATATCTTCATCAAGTGCATCAAGAGTATTGATTTATACAACAACATCAATAATAAGACACCAATGAGTGACAACGACATATAGATATCTATATATATATATTTATATATATAATATGTTCCAATAGTAATCAATGCATTGAATAATAAGTGTAATAAGATTGATCACAACAATAAGAACCATGAACTATATCAAAATCATGTAGGAAACCAATGTCAGATAAGTAGTTCTCAAGAAGCCATAATGCCAATAATGAGCCATTGGATGCATAAAAGATGATCCCCCTGAACCTATGCCAACTCTTCATCATCAGTATTGATCACATTATATCCTACTCATCAATGAAGATGTTAGCAATAAATATAGCGAGATAGATCCACAATAGTAATGAGATTTTTCAAAAACTCATAAGCTCATCATGAACCAACACCCTTTCATACATTCCTAAGCAGCATATGGGAATCCTTAACAGACTGCAACAAACCAATGTCAGAACCAGAATGGAAACAATGAACTGATGGAATAATATGAGGAGCTCCCCTTAAATCTGTGTCACTCCTTTATCACCATAGAGAAACATACATGACTTTCTGAGTTAAGAACGTATGCATATGTGATTTTCATTCATAATAAACATGTACAAAATATAAAATGTTGATTTTTCATGGACATAACTCCCCCTAATCATATAATATCTACAATCACTTCATTAAACACAACATTAGTAACCTAAATCTTCATCAATAGAATAATCAAACGTTATATAAAGTAATCATCAATGTAGGGCGACCCTTGAGATCATGTACCACTAATATTATGGACCTGATAGAGTTCATCTACTTTCCATGAGTCTATATACCTCACATTTACTTTTGCAGTCCCTATCAGAAGTATGCATTAAATATAATGGATTGTAGTAGGGGTTATCGTCGCTACATTTCTGGATTTTTCTCCTTTTTCTTCCAAATATAATTGCAATTTCTGATCATCTGTCCAAAGCTATGATAGTTATACCATCTCATGGAGCTAGAAGTTTTTTTTCTTCCATTCCATCTGCTTGACCTACAGTTTGTGGCCTTAGGCCCAAATGAGTCACAAGTGAAACAATATCCATAAAACCATGTTTTATACTTGGGGACTGATCTTCAATCTGATCTTGGTTGTTTCTTTTCTGCTGAGTAACTTGATTCAATTTCCATTAGGAACTATCTGCTAATCTTTGTCATTATATTTTGAATTTGAGTTGTTGTGTCCAACACCTATCTTAATAAGAGGACATAGTTGTTCATTAATAGTCTTCTTTTAGTGTCACAAGTTCAGATTCTAATTTTCACAATTATTTTCCTTTTCTTGAAGTTGTTTCATTAATACTTCATATCTTCCACTGGTTGCTTCTAAATGCATTTTCAATTCTTTTTTTGCATTCCCGAGTCTATCAATTTCTCTTAATCATTTAAGTAAATCATCTTCCTCACAATTATCATATTCACTAGTCAACTAAAATTCATAAACCATAAGAATTTTGTAGCTAGTGTTAGAATTGAAATTTTAGTCTACCTAATCATCAGATGAGTCTTCACATTCTTTAGAATAGAATATTTTCTTTGCAAAGAATTTATTTTTGACATATTTCTTAGACACGTCCTTTCCTTTTTATCTATTACCATGATTTTCTTTATATGGAAGTTTGGCTACATAGTGACCTAATCTTCCACATGCAAAACATTTAAAGGGGAGTTTACCTTTGACCTTACCACTTTCAACTTGCAACCTCCTTACAAAATTCTTCTCTTATTCATCTGAGATATAATTGGCATATTTAGGCTCCTTTTTTTTCCTTCATATGTGGCTTTGAAAGTTTATTTTCTAATATTCGATGTATTCCCTTTTGTTCTTATCTCGTAAGTTGTCAAGATCACAAAGAGTTTTTCTAGAGTAAGACTCTTAAAATATTGGATTTCTTCAATTCCAGACCCTTTGGCATTAAACTTTAGGGTTAGTGATCTCTAAATATTTTCAATACTAACAAAATCTTCTATATTTCCCCCAATCCCCTTCATAGTGTTAGTAATATCATATACTCTAAGGAAAAATATTACAATTCTTTCATCATCATACATTCTAAGGGACTCATATTTAATTCTATATGATTGTGGTTTTGGTACTTTTTACCTTAGTATCACCTTCATAGCTCTAGACAAGCTTGTACCATATTGCTTTTGTTGTGTTTAGCTGCATGACCTTCACAAATTTGGATTTTGGTAGTCCTCCCAAGATAACATTCACTTCCTTTTCATTATCATGATACCATTTATTTCCTTATTCATCTATGGGGGTGGAGACTGGATATTTATATCCACCTTCAATAGCTACCTATACATCAACTCCTAGTGACTATAAATATTTTCTCATTTTGACCTTTCAAAAAATAAAGTTAGTTTCATTAAACAAAGGTGGATTGATAGAGAAAAGTCCATCTTGACTACTCATCTTGTTAGATCTCCCTTAAAGACATCAAGCTCCTTCTGAGGGACTTGCTTTGATTCCAATTGTTAGGAAAAATGCTAGGGGGGGAATCAATATTTTTATTTCACTTAATCTTCAATTTCAAATTTAGAAGGGTGTATGTTATTGTTATTATGACAACTCGTGTCTTCATGCGTCTTCAATGAATGATAGTCGTGTATGTGAATATTACCATTTATTTATAATTTCAATCAATTGTTTAACTTGACCATTATACAATTACTTAATTAGCCATTCATTATACAGTAACCATAAGCAATATAAAGCAAAGAAATCATAACCCATAAGAAACACATAAACATATATGGACACCAATGTTTTAGGTGGAAACCCAATGTGGGAGAAACCCATTGTTGTTGTTGTTTTTGTCTTCTTTCTTATTATAAATAAAATCTTCTTACAATTGTGTATTGGCACAGATTCTTGCTAGCATGAAGGGCCCTACCTGTAGGAGGCTAGGACCTCCACTCATTCTTTGTCTCCTACTGTAAGGGATCTACTACCCTATGATCAATTTTACTGACTCCTACCAGAAGGAAGCTCCAACTCCCTCACTAAAAGCTATGACCCTCATCACCTTCATGGATTGTGTTTCATAATATTTCATACTGGACCCACCTATCTCAAACCAAAACTTGTAGGCCACCTTTCATCAATTTTCAAATTGGGCAACATCTAACAATATTCTCGACCTCTGAATACAAATAACACTTTGAAACATAACTCTGATCAAATTGAATAACTGAATATTAAGATATCAGTTAACTCTCCACAAATAATCAACCTTAACATTAATTATGAATCTAAAATCATCAATCAATATTATCAAACACCAAACATCATGATCAAGACAACCTTGAGAATCAACAAAAAATAATACAAAACCAATTTTGTTGTCATAACCAAGCAACATTGAAAACCCTGTTCAAATCATAATGTATACACGACTGCCATTAAGAAGATACGTGTATATACTCACATTTTATGCATATTATCCATGTACAAATACCATTTCACTAAATCCATTTCCAAGCCAAAAGAAAACTTTATCTACCATCATCATAAACATCAATCAACAACAAAATAACTTCCAGCAACCCAGATTAAGCAAAAACATTAAAGGCTTGTTAATTCAAATATATACATGACCATTATAGGATGGATTCATGTATATACACGTAAATTATTCATGGAAAATGCATACATATCTCAAATCAATATTCATCAAACCCTAGCAGTAAATCATCCATCATAGTGACTTCGTCAACCTTTATTAATCACCAATTAATAGTAGTAAATCCCATATTCATCTATAAATAACAACATTAATAAAATCATAACTACTCACAATATACATGACTATTCCAAAGTAGATCTGTGTATGTACGCAATATTCAGGAATACAACTAGCATATAGATATCCAAATCATATTTCAACATTTGCACACACAATCAAACGAGATCTCTACATTTTCATACACTGCCAAATCATATCTTTGCAAATAATATTTAGATCAAAGCTCATTGATCCTGCATTTGTTAACAACTTAAATGCTTTCCCATAATTACACTTACAATAAGAAAATTAGTCAAGCATACTTTCATATCTCTCAAATCTGGGCATTCTCCTTGCTCCTTGGTGCACACATGTTCTAGATAAGATCACACATGAATAATCCATCCAAATGAACATGTAACTCCTTGATCTCCTTCTCCTTTTACTTTCATTTGTATTGGAAATACCACAAGAAAATCACTTGGGTTTGTTGTTAGTAATTGTTTGATAGGATCAAATAACCATTGTGGTCACAAAAATGTGGGATATTACCATGGGAAAAGCTTAGGGTTTCTTATTTTTCCATGGTTAGGATCACATACACGAATTTTGTTCATGGAACCTAAGTATGTACGTGACTTTTATTCATAGAGGTCACATATAATTTTTCAATTTCATCGTTTCTCAAATTAAACCAGTGAAAAGTCTCCCAATACACTTCTTCATTTCTATAATACGTCTACCAATATTGATGTCATCTAACACATTATATTATAACTATGTTGACATCAAGGACATTGTTGTAGTGTTTTCTTCTCAAATATGTAGAAAAGAACCCACTTAAGATTGTGGATGACAAACAATCTCAACAATATAAATGGCTACTGAACATTGTAGATCTGCAATAACTGATAGAAGAAACTTGCCAAAGTCTGAATCTATGCCACAATCATAGTTAAACATCAAAATCAAAGAGTAATAACTCCAATCATCCAATAGAAACCAGATATATAAAGAATGTTTTTATTATAACACCTGTGAAGGGAACAAATAGATGTTACCAGTCCCCCTGTATGGGATGGGTTCTTGGCTATCCTCAAATGTCTTGAACTTGTGTAGAGTCTCTCTCCTCTATAATGTATAAACCGAACAAAAATATGGTGTGCGTCAATGAAAATAATAAGAGTTACAACAATAAGTGCAACAATGAAAATAATCAAAAGTGAAAAATGAATGGAAAACCCTTCTATTTATAACAACATATTGAGTTATCCTCGAATAATGAGCAATAATAAAATATTATTGATCCCATTCTTGGAATAACCACTTGGAATATTTTATTATACTTGGTTAGGAGGGAAAAATTATTTAAACTTTTATTTAGAAAAAATAAATAAATAATTTATTTATTTATCATCTCAAGGAATTAGTTAAGGAATAATAAACAAATAAGGAGTTATTTAATTATTCCTCAGTGATTTAGTCAAATTTTGACAAAGATATAATTATTAGTGATTAATTAATTATTCTTGTAGAAAAATAAGATAATTAATGATTTATCTGTTTATTTTTCATGATTGGGTCAAATATGACAAGGAATAATAATAAAACAATGGTTTAATTAATTATTCTTAGAATAAAATCAAATAAATAATGATTTATTTAATTATTCTTCATGGGTTTAACTATAGATTACTTAACAAAGGTGTTTTATTAAGTAATTTCTCATAGTGAAAGCAATTTTACTATGGTAAAATTGGCTTTACATGGTGTACTTCGATCCATCTAGTAAATTAGGCTATATGATCAGTTTTTTGGTGATAACAGATTTCCCCCCAATGTACGAATGTTAGGAGAAAAATGTATGACCAAAGTACATTGTAAAGACATAGTCACTGAATAATATGGGGGACTCAGAGAGAGAGAGAGAGAGAGAGAGAGAGAGAGAGAGAGAGAGAGAAACCATCACGCTGAATTGAAAGAGGATAGGGACAAAGGGGAGAGGCTATTGCAAGTCTCCTTTTATGTTTTCGTACCAAACCTCAATGAGGTAGGGGAGGCATACCCATACCCGCTGAGATAACTTAGTACAAAAAAAATGGTTTGCCCAGAAATATAAAATTGAGCAATGAACTACATGCTCAATGGCACATAACATGTTGGCATAACAGAGCCAAAAAATAATACAATGCGTCCCATATACATGATGCACCTGGAAAAACATGAGCCAGGACTGAATACAATAATATCTGAGTACATGAGATACAAGGCCCCTTCCCTCAAAAAATGGGTGCGAGCGAGGGTAGAAAAATGGAGAAGCCCTGCTGAACAAGGAAGGGCTTTGTAAAATTGAATGGATCATATGGAGGAGATGTGCATGCTATCAAAATTGTGATCGATATGAATCGAACCCATCAACTTTGTGGAAATGCATCTGAGTCTATAACATAGTAGGTATGCATCCAAGCATGTGGGGGGCTACCTAAAGGGCCATCCGCTCATGAGGTATGAAATATCTCACAGACACCCAAGAATCACTCGTACAATCTAATGCTTCATTGGACCATCAAGTGTATAGATCATAAACATGAAATGACCAAATCAAAGAGTAATAATGAGACCCTCTTCTCAATCCAAGGCGCCAAAGAAGAATGGCTGTTGGAACCGAGATACACCGCTCTCTAGGTCATTCTTCTAGAATGAATGAGTTGATGTTGACATAATAGGACCCCCGATAGATGAGGAAGTGAGGATCCTCAACTAAAGCACGAGTGAAAATAGTAATGTGACTGATGGAATGACACTAGGGATAATGGGGAAATGTGGGACTGAGGGACAAATAGATGACTACCATTGTCAGATCATAAAGTGCATGGTTGACCTGGCAGTAACTGACTCAACTCCAGAGGGGATGGGGACCAAATAACTAGAGGCCAAAATGAGGAACACAGGATGAATGACATGCAAATATGGATGGAATACTATGACATGATAGAATGGGACATTAAATAGACTCCAAGAATGTAAGGATGACTCATCCTCGATGCTCTAAACAAGGGTGACTTGATGACGTTGCCACACAGACTAGGCCTAGTGGGGGCCATCAAAACATGAGTAAATGATGGTTACTCATGATGAAAGTCAACATGTTGTACAAAGTGTATTAAGAGGAGGTGGACCTCAAAGTAAAATTGTCGCTTTATGATGAAATTCAATTTTGAGAGGCGACGAAGTGACCTTTCTTGGAAAAAAGGCTTCCTCATGAAGTGTTAGATCATCAAAAACTAAGGAAGACCATTATAGAGCTTAATGAGATATTTGCAATGGTGCTGATGGCTCATCAAAAATGAGCTGCGTCTAGTCACAATGGGCGATAGAAAAATTGGGTATTTTTCTATGAAAGGACAATTTCCCTCCAATTTGGATTCATTTCCTAAGTGAGCTGTGGTGAATTTGGAGAGGAGGAAAAGGCCCTAAATCTTGTAGATATCGTAGCAGAAAAACCAATCATTGGAACCAAGATCAACAACTTTTAGGTGGCCTTACTTTTCTAAAGATGGCCTTGATTCTCCTTGGAGTTATGG